>JAPYZO010006093.1:0-14764 GCA_030522905.1 Torymus flavipes | reverse complement strand
ATATCTAAAGTTTTAAGTCCAACGGTCATATTAAAATTCGGGTTAATAATGTACCTTTAGCATCGTTAAATCCACAATTTACAATCAATCTGTCGGCATTATGGGGAAAGACCTAGTATAAGCAACCAAAATAGAATTCACTTGATGTGGTGAAATTGATGGATTAGTTAAGAATGCTCTAATTGCTAAATGTAGCTAAGAAGATTATTTAATTTCAAGACTATATATAGATCGCAATTCAATTACGAAAGTTTGACATAAACAAGTTAATGGCGTTTTTTCCAATCATTTTACGTACGCTCTGGATGGGTAAAAATAATCTGCTTATTTTTAGCACTTTGATTTTCCCAATGCAGAGTTAAGAGCAGAATATTTGACCCGCTGCCAAAAAATACCGTAGAATCAAACGAATCGATTACGATTTTTTCATAGATCTCTTTCAAATCATTTTAAATTCGCGAATTTCTATTTAATTAGTATTTAAAAACTAAACACACCAATTTACTGAATACTTCGATTTACAATGAAAATTAACATCATACTGAATTCAGTTACTTTATTTGCAATGTAATAATTAATATTATAAGCATAATCTACCATTTATTTTTTATAAACATTTCATTAAAAAGATTTGTTTGTGCATAAAAGCTAAAAATAGCTTAGTAAAAATTTTCCAGTATTTTTTCTGAAATAAAAACAAACCTGCATATACATCCTGTAAAAATAAATTTGTTTACACTTTACTTAATTCAAAAATACTTCAAGGAGACATAAAATACGTCTGCATGGGAATTTCCGCTTTTACAGAAAATTCAGGGAATAAGTTACCACAATGACGTTGTTGTTACCATTTATGAAAGACTATAGTTTGTACTTTAAACAATCATGTTAAACAAGTATATTATGTTCTAAAAATATACGGATTAACCAAATCATCCCCTCGAAACAATGAAAATCAATTGCATTCGAGCGCCGAAATCGCCCTCAATGAGCTCCACTTAACCGAAAAATCGCGCGGGAATTGAGCGCGGAATGCGTGCGACGGGCGTTGAGCTCGTTTTCGCGCTTTATCGCACCCACGCAGACGCAAAAATTCTCGAGTTATCAGCCCGAGTACACACGTATTATATGCGTACGTACAGTGTACACTCTTTATCTGTTCCTGGCACGTCCTTTTACATTCGGAGCAATTATGGCGGCAAATAGCCGTGGATTTGAATGCAAATATTATACGCTCATGATGTGCGTAGGTGGGAGGAGATTTACGACGGCTGTACGGCCACGATGTTTTTCTTCGCTTCCAAGTGGCAGATAAATGTTTCATTGTGATATTTTAATTTATATATAATTGGCGTCATGCGGGCTTTGCGCCAAAGAAAAAGTGGTTATTGCAATGATTATAGGGAGAAAAGTCTTTAATTAATCATGCGCGATATTTTATAGTATTAAACTAATCGGCCCTTTTTACCAGAAAGTATGATACGATACATCCCGAGCTATTTGTAGGTACAACATAATCCGAATTACCGTACAATAGAACGAACTGCAACGTAATTTAACCATCAACGTCGAATTCCACTTTTTGCAAAATAAGCCTCGCCCTCGGCGAACAAAAGCACTCAACTCGTTCGCATAAACGTGCGGCAATGCCGCTCGAGACTCCGCGCGCCGGTATTTCCTATTCATTATACACGCGCAATCTCGCAATCAAGGAGGATTTTCACTTTCCTGGAAGGAATCAGATGTAAAACACACTTCTCTCACATGCGTAAGTAATTCCGCGCGCACAGTACAGTCATTTATAAGCACGCTCCCCCCATTAACACTTTCATAATCTGCCAGCGTCATCATCGCTCGCGCTAGAGCGGTTTACATACCGTTTTTTCTTTCCGCCCTATGAATGCGAGGCATTTCATTGAGATTTATACTCGGATCTTGTTTTTTTTTTCTTTTTCATTCTTATTTCGATTTACTGATCGCGCTTGCACAATTGGTATGCCTGGTGCGGGGAGTGAGCGCCGCGGTCGTTTATTTACTAGATTGCGATCAATTAATATGTTTACGTTTGAGAAATATACTGCGAAGCTAAAGTTATTAAGAAGTCTATAGAAATAATTAATCGTTCCAGTATCCAAGCATATTCATCGATTGTGTTACGATTACTTCATAGAATTACGAAGAATAAAAAAACGGTTACCGGTGCGAATGAAAATTAAATTTAAATACTTTATAATCGCAAGTTGGTTTTTTTTATAGTAGAGCGTATATCAAAAGAATAAAATAAATATCGCTTGTTTTTATGCTCTTTTTTTAACTAAAGAATAACACCTCATCAACGTAGTATAGAATCGACCATAGGTATAAACATGTTTGTTTCGCGACCAATTCAATAACGCGGTTGTAAGAAAAAAGACGCGTCAAAAGAAAATTATAGATAGAAATCCAATATATCGCTAGACAAAAGCCGCCTCCGATAAGTATATCGGTAAAAATCTATAAACCTTTTAACAGCGCGGCTTATCCCGCGACGCTTCTCTCTTATTTAAAAAACAGATACGAGAATATAAGTGTATAAGTAAAGTCGCCTTGACGCTTTTATTTTGACAGCTAAAGATATAGGTACGTTTATTTGTAAATAAACGCTTGGTTTTCCGAGGCTTTAAATATACTTGAATGCTAAAAAAAGAACATTGATCTCGCAATGAGGAAAAAATATTAAATTCCTATAATTTTAGCCCATATTCAAACAAGTACACAATTAAGCAAATAAATAATTTGAATCCCACATCTAAAAAAAAAATGTATCCCCCTCAACAAAACAAGACTTTTGCAATGCCCGTATATTCTGGAGGAGCGACGCACGGCCGCCCCCCTGAATACAAATCAACTCTGCAGCGCACTTTCGCAAAAACAACTCCAAAGCCGCGGTCCTCAACTCCGACCTCCGCGCAACGAAAATCGACAATGATCCGCGCTGCACATGCAGCCGGTGCTTTTTCTACGCGCCCACTGTACACACATACACGTATATATAAAACACACGCTCCTCTCTTTTGGACGCGCGCAATCTTTCAATCAGCGGCGGCGCTCTCCCTCGTATGTATGTATATATACATGCACTGTACCAATGCACGCACAGCATCATCATCATCAACATCGCCGTTAAACGTCTCTCGACGATTGCGCAACGGCTTCCCTATAAAAAAAAATAAACACCATCACCTACCTGCTACGTTGAGGTATCTTGGGTCGCGAGTAGGTGCAGAGCTGACCTGTAGCTATAAGATAGACACAACTAGGAGTAAGAATATATATGTGTATTGTGCACTTTTGCAGGAGAGAAGAAGGCCGCGGTTGTATGCAGTGTGTGGAAGAGAAGAGGGACGGAACGGCAGCGGTGAGTGCACGCGCGCGACTAACCGACTACTCGTACGGCGATTCGCGGCCTCTCCTCGAGAGTCGACCGTTTCTCTTTCTCCGCGAGGCAAGCGCTCTCCGAGCCGCAGTATAGAGAGCCTTTCGGTGTAGTGTTATATGTGTGTGTGTGTGTATAGCTCTCTTGCTTGCATTGTGGAGAGCGCGCGAGCGGATCGCGATAAAGTTCATCTCGCGCGGGAGAGAGAGGAGGGTATATATATATATATAAAGGTAGAGGTAGCGGGCATTGTTTTCTCTTTTTCTTCGCGCGCGAGGAAGAAGAGGATTTTTTTAGGCCGGAAGAGAGCGATGTGCGGGCGCAAAGTTCTGCCGTTGTTGTTCTTGTTGTTGTTGCGAATATTTGTTGCGGTGAGGATTTTGGAAAAGCGAGTATATAAAAAAAAGTCGTTAATGCTGGACTTTGGAGGTGCTGAAGATTAATTGGTAGAACGTCCATCACTTGTTTCAATATTTTTGAATATATCCACGAATTCAGTTGTAGAAAAGATGTTATAACTAATTATTCAAGACTTGCTGTGTCAACGTTCTTTTATGGGAAAAATGATCATTGGTCGTTATTTGAATGGTTATACTAGTGCCGTAAAAAAAAAATTAATGAAATTATAACTTACCAATCCATTTATTACAGTAACAAAAAGTAGTTCTAATCAACATTTTCTGACTTGGTAATCGATACTAAGTGAACTATAAAAATAATTTTTTTAGAGCCTTGTGCTATCTAACAAAAATATCACTTCCAACGTATTCAGTATTAAAAATTTGCAGCAACAAAGCCAAAACTTGGTGCACGTACTTATACCTTCTTGAGGAAAAAAATTATTTTCCTCGCACACAAGGAAAAAAAAAATAACACGATCGTGCGTAAAAAATAAATAAAAATAAGATTATTTCTTTTCGTGGGGTTTTTAAGTAGTCTTTTTTTTTAGTTATAATCTTATAAGTTTTATTTTAGAGTTCGTTTGACAATTGCATAAATGTAAGTTCAATAAAAGTAGTTAATAATTATATGATATTAAACAATATTTACAATATAGTATTGTTATTTGTAACCTTCGTGTAGCATAATTAAATGTAAAACTTTATGTAAAATATTAAAAACATCGAAATAAGGAATATAATAGTATCATTTGCAACATGCGAAACATATTCAATGGCTCTGGTAGGAAATTAACCCAGGTTTCTGTCTTAGTTGTTAGAAATTACCGATATTTCTTAGCTACAAATAAGCTACTCGTTTTACTATAATCTAGCTAGAAACTATAGCTAATTTTTGGAAAAAGGCCTATGCGTACTGGGATCCATTTGTGGGTACCGGCAAACGCCTCCCCGTACGCTTCAACAAACTCCACTTCCCGCAGACTGGAATGACTCCTTATTAATATTATGGTACTTCTGTCAAAATTTTCGAACGTCTATTTTAAATCAGAATAACTATAATATACAAAAAATCCCTTTTTTCGAATAAGTTGATTATTTAATTATAAAAAAAGTTTCTCTTTGAAAATATACCATAATGACGTACTTATTTTGTTAAATGTAATAAATAATAATTTTACATTTTGTAATTTTAATACATCATTCATCATCATGCACTTATTTTTGTATATATTCAAGGTCAACGCAATTCCTAAAAACGTTTCCGTATTTTTCGAAACTTTTAACCTTCTATTTCTTATGCAACCTAAAAAAAAAACTGATTTTTTTGTGATACTACATCTTCTTCTATTATATGGTATTCATTTCTGCAGCATCAATTTGCTGTCTAACTAAGAATTAATAGTTATTGATATATATATGAATGTTGAAAGGTAATGAAATAAAATGTAAAACAATTATTAATAAAATCATCAATTTTTATTGTAACCGAAAAGAAAAATATATAAACAAGTAGTATTCATAGAAAATATAAATTTTTATTGAACAGCTCTTAAATATTGTTTAATTAATAGAACGTGAATAAATCTCGAGGATATGTGCATTGAAAGCATTGTATTATATAAGTGCTGGAACTTTGAAAATCAAAAAGATCTGTAAGTTCTCTTTTATTGGTATACATACTCATATATCAGGGGAAAATGTTTGCAAAGCAATTGCACTGCCAATCTTATATTTTAATGTACAATTGGCAAGCTCTGAGGAGTTTATAAGCTACTATTATATACTTGTAGAAAAATAATCCTAAATGGAATTCTAGCAGCATTTTTACATAAAAAAGAATTAAAAAATTGTAAGGTAGAAAGATTCGTATGTATTTTGAAAACAGTGAAATTATACAAACATCATACACACAAGTATAAATGAATGTAAAATTGCGTCAACATTTTTTCGCAGCTGACTGATTTTTCAATTAACTAAAGCTATAAACTGGTATGAAATATCTATTCCTGTCACAACGGAGCGTTTTTATAAAAAATTTCTCGAAAACTTTGATAACATATAAATAAATTTAAATAATTTATTGCAGTACTGTACATAAAATCATTAAATCAAATGCAATAAATAATTACAATCACCTAGAATGGTGCTACGCATTTGGATTCATTCACTAAGGACTATAAGGGGAAAGTTCTATGTTTTTACAAATTATGAAATAAAATTTGTTCAATAATATACCTTTATATGAAATTAAAAAGAAAAGAAATGAAAATTGCTATTATATATAGTATATATAATATTACGGCGAATTTCATATATAATGGACTTCACCATTGTCATGTCTTTGTACATAGTACTCCTATATTCCGAAAAACTTTCTATCAATGATGAAAATTCATTTTCAGGCCCACAAAGAGAGTTCACAAAATTACTTTATTATTTCTATTATTTTTAAACATCTTTTTATTTGAAAAAACTTTATTACAAATTGTTCATGAAATTTGATCATTCCAGGCCTGTTAATAAACTTTCTTCAAAAACGACTATTTGATCACATGGTCAGCAAAAACTCACTGTATATATACATATCATTCGTTTTCCTATAATAAAAGGATTAAGTGAAAGAAATCATTTCGAAATAAAATAGGATTCTAGAGTTTCCGTTTCATTCTGTGAGTTAAATAATTCTTTGCGCATCATGAAATGTTTCATAAAGACATATGTATATCTTTATAATAAACTTTATTTAATACAGAATTTCATTTGGTATGTTGTTTCGGAACGTTTAAATAATCAATCTCTTGAAACTATGTCAACACTTAAAAGTACTTAGAATTATGGAATTTAAAACTTAAATCAATTTCTTAAAAATAAAAACAATTTCTTCAAATGTATTTACAATAAACGCAAGTTTGCGTTAAATTAAAATGTATATTTTGGCATAGTTCCGAGAAAATTCGATTATCAAGAGGTTCAAACAACAAATTTATTCAAATACAGATTTTAACCAAATTTTCCACATTATGACCATCTATCAAATAAAAACTTCTGAAAAAGCACTCACTGTTGCAAGTTTATGGTAGATCTGCATTCATTTTCTTCTCAAAAACGTTCTATAAACACTGCATTCACTTTTTATTACAAACGTCCTATATAATTAAGCGCTTTAAAAATATATAATGTTCAATTTATTGTGTAAAAATTAAAGTAATTCAAAAAATTGAAAACAATATCAGAACCCTATCTTAAAGAGAATTTCTGTGGTATCATTTAAGATGTTGAGCATCAGCCATTTTAAACAGAAATTTTTCTTTCAAACTTTGGCGCTTGCCGGGAAACCAAATGTGTGTCCAATGATTTCACGGCTTTGGAAGTGAAGAAAAACGAAGTCTTAAGTACGACGTCGTAAAGAACCGGTATAAGAAAAATGTGTATAATGTACATAAAACCTAACTATACACTCGATTCAACTAGAAGTATTTTCATAGACTGAGGAAAAATAAATTACGCACTGACTCTAAGCAGTATTCAACTAATTCCCACACAGACTTTGCACAACTTTCTTTTTAGGTCTAATAACAGTATAATTATACACCAATTTGTATTAAACGTTTAATTTCACATTATTTATCGAATCTTTCAAACTCAAAGTCAAATTGTTCATATTAAGTCGAGTCGGTTTACAAAACTACAATATCTTTTTTAATTTACTAATCAATAATTACGATTACGTGAAATTTCAATAATTAAACAAAGCGAGATGCATCGAACTTTAATATAAACAACTTTTCTTTGCACGTTTATCGACTGGTGTATAAAATTTATTTCCACACATTTCACGATTTTATCACGAATGAAAGACATTAAATTACGCAGAAAAGATCGGAGCACATGTCAATGTGTAGGAAAAAGAAGAATTACACAGTACCAACAGTTTTGTCATCCATACAGCACAACGTACCCACATTAGCGGCTCCCCTATCCAGTTTATACGTAACAAGCTTAGCTCCTAAAAAAATTTTCAAGTCTTGGACTTCTTTAATTATTTCTTAAATCCATTTTTCATATTTTTTTATTTATCACAAGATTGCGAAATTGATGGAGTCTTGGCTTCACCTCTCTCTGGGCCACTCATCTTGCGGCATGGCCCTCATTAGCCTCAGTGTGAGTTGGGGTCGGTTGACATTAAAGTTAGCGACATCTTCCTCAGCAGCTAGTGGTTTTGGACACACAAGAATAATTAGAGAAAAGGTAAGTTTATTCTATTGCCAAAGTTTCGTCTCAAATTCTCATGCATTACCTTGAGGCGCATTCGCTTCCGCTTGCTCCTCCTCGCGCTGATCCTCCTCAGCGGGCTGGGCCTCATTCTCCTTCGGAGTGCTGACTTTGTACATGACCTCGTGACAGAGTGGACACCTGTCCTGCACGTAGAGCCACTTGCGCAGGCAGCCACCGTGGAAGAAATGATTGCATTTCGTCATTTTCGCCGTTTCCATTTCCTGGTAGCAAATGGCGCAGACGTCGGCGAGCTCGCGCAGCTGTTGCTCGTTGGCCTCCGGTAGGGAATTGATCTTGTTGACGGCGTGCTTTCGCTTCATGAATACACTCCAACCGGCCTTGGCCTCGCACCACAGATTGAAGTAGGCGTGGACGCACATCATGAAAGCGCGTATAGTGCCGCCAGACTCGAACACCAGAATCCAAAACCCGTTGCAGAATAGAATGATGCCAAAGGTGAATTCGACCGAGTTACCGAAAGATCTGAAATATGAGAAAAAATTTAAAAAATAACTCTGGTGGAAATTGAAAATGTATATAAAAGTAAAAAAATGTAAATTTCTGTAAAGGTCGTAATGGGAACATGAGTTTACATTAATTTACATTTATTTTCATTTATGTATGCTTTATTAGAGAAACTTATGTTTATGTATAAAAGTATATTTTTTATTTTATGTCATAAATTTAATAAATGTATATAAATTTTTTTATATTTATATGCATTTTCCTTTTCCATCAGGGAACGTGAAATATTTCAACATTTCCATGAAATTTTGAACTGTTTTTGTTTTTATTAAAAGTTGAAAACATCCGATAAAGTAATTAACATGTGCTTTTATGCTATATCTCTTTAAAAAATTGCTGACGAGCGATTTATGAAAGAAAGTAAAAATAGATCAAAGACTTCAATTAGATACCTATCACCTATATTGGCATGCACATGTATTGACCACTATTGTGAGTAATAAAGTTTAGAAAATAAAAATACCATGCAGTTATAAGAAATATATCAATATGTTTTACATTGTTGTCTTTTGAATAGTCATTGAAAGTATGCATATCATAAATTCGTATATTTTTTCATATGTTTAGAAAATAAAAAATTTGTATCGTCGATTGACGCTATCACTCCTCTATTTTTCCCCGAACGAAATAAAGACTAGAATAATGTAATTCTATAAGAATTTATAGCTTACTTGATAATGTAAACCCAGTCGTCGAGCTCGTCCCAGAAGTTCTCGCGAAATGCGTCGTAGAGGAAGAGTGAATAGATAGCTAGGGTGACGAAGACCTTGACAACGACCTCGATGCTGAAGACAGTGACGGCGAGTAGCCAGGTGCTGATCGTGTAGTGCGACCAGAGAAAGCTGAGCAGCCAGACCGGGAAGACAATGAGAAAGACACAGACCGCCAGGGCCCTCATGTGCTTCTGAAGCGCTGGATGGTGTGAGGCGCTCAGCGACATCATCAGCGGATTGACGATGTTGTGCACAAAGTGCAGCACCGCCGTGAATAGTAGACACAGATTCCGACACAGTCGCAGCAACCTATTCTCCTTGTCCAAGGAGGTGAGGCCCGTCTGCAGGGCCAGAATGTAGAAGAGCATAGCTGACACGGTGCCGATGCTCTTCTCGTCCTCGTCGACGATGAACAGAAACCAATGGAAGAAGCTGCCGATGTAATGGCAGATGACGGAGATAATGCTCGTCATACCGAGGACAGCGGTGAGGGTCTCGCAGCCGTTCACCATCAGCGTCTTGATCATGCCGTAGTAGCTGAACGTCTCGTTGCCGTAGTCCCGTAACAGAATCTGGATGACCTGTTCGGACACACGCAGGATCCAGAAGGTGCGCAGCACCGACGGAACGTGCAGCCGCGTCCACTGGGTCTCGGCGAGCGCCGAGACACCGTAGTTCATGATGAAGGTGCGGCCAAGCTGGTAGCCGCGGTAAATCGTCTTCCATATGTTGTAAGCGTTGTGCCAGAGAACGTACTTGCACGTGATCATGGGCACGAGCACTGCGAATATCGGCGCCCGTGTCATAATTAATGTCTGAAAAAAAAAGTTTAATATTGATTATCCGAATTTTTATTGATTACTATAATGTTTCAAGCCTTTAAATATCGATTGATTTGATTATTAATTTATTAAATTACTTTACCACATATAGTATAAGATCTTCATAAGAGATGTATTTTTATTATTGAAAAATGTTTAATTCCTTAGACAAAGAAACGAGTGCAAGATGAATTTGAACATTTTAAATAGAATTATTTTCCATACTGTCCCACTGATAATAAATTTCAACGAGTGATAAGTAAACTTGTTATAAATATCGTATTGGCTCAACTGTGTTTTGAGCCAAACGTAGTTTTCACATAAACTGCGCGATTCTTTTTTACCTACTTAAGGTAGTTCATGAACGAAAAAATCACATTTTAAAATATTTTTCATACGCAATTCCGCTTTGATATTTTAGATATCAAAATTTAGATAATAGACCAAATAAAAAAAAAATTATTCACGTAAGCGTAAATATTTTTCACCAAAAAAATATCATTTATAAAAATAAATGATTGGTAAAAAATTACCAATTTTTTGTCCGATTTTCATAATTAAGGTATCATTTTTTTCTCCAAACGTTTACCTATAACTTGAATAATTTTTTTTTCTGTTACCTAAATCTTTCAACTTTTCAATTTAAAACGGACTTTCGTACGAAAAACGTTTTGAAATACCATTTTTTGGGTCATGAACTACCTCAATGTTACATTAAGTTCACGTCATTTCTGCTGTATCGTAGATAGCATTGAACAACTTCATTGTTTCTGATCACCTTCAAAATTCAATACAGCAGAAACGGTGATATATAAGAAATTAGTGCTCAAATAAGTTAAAGTGTTGATGTCGTGATATTAATCATGATCGCCAAAATTTTGTTTCAAGTTATAATTGAAATTTGTTTTATTAATTTATATCTAATAAAAACTTGAAAAAAAAAACAAAATTTATGAAGGTGGCTCCGATGTGCTATGAAGGGTTCTGGGTCTATATTCTGTAAGTCTGAATTTGAGGGATAACGCTGCGCACAATATTTGAGAGATAACGCTGTAATTAACACGGTTTTGTATAACATATACAAATGACCCGTAAATTTTTAATTATATCTATTATATGTTACGTTTTATGGTACATAAAAACAACCACAATATGCAATATATATGCATGTAAAATTTTAATGTCAATGTCAAATAGATAACTAGTTAAAATATTTAATATTTAAATTCAAATGATATTGATAATGAAAGAATTACTCACAGGTAAGGGGTAGAGTCCTATATGTGATGGCATTTGGAAACTAAAAGCCAGTATTTTGTGGAGCAGAGGATGTTTTGGCCCAAGATGAGTGTAAGAAAACAGTTGAGCAAGAGCACACTGGAAAATGTAATTCTGAATAATTTGCAAGCCTGGGCCATTAAACAGTAAATGTGTAATCCTAAGATTAAGAATTTCAGCCAATATGCTTCCTCCATCTTCTTTGGAATTGAGAAAATTAATAATAGCATCCATGGTGCTTGCATTCGACCAATAAGATACGAATACCGTTAGCACTGATATTAGATACAGGTACACGATAATGAGGTGTTTTGTCCACAACATAAAAGTACAAATTGCTGCTGCACATCCTGTGAAACATAAACATTTTATTTAGTATTTTTCTGAATTGTTTCGCTTTAATTATGTTATTTTTGAAATAAAGTGTTGCATTCATAATTATGAATCTTACATATGCTTCAGGATATTTGAATTATTAGATAAAGTACTTTTTCAAATTCTTAATAAATTAAAAATTTAAATTAATAGAAATTTTATAATTTGGCTATTCTAATACATGTACTAAATATTATTAAAATAACTGAGTGAGAAAAATAAACATTTACTTATCAAATTTTTTATAAAAACTTGAATGTTTGCTATTTAACTAATCATTATCAGTATAATTACATGATAACACTGTATCTCAAGTTTCCAAAGCATAAATTTAACTGAAAATTCAATTTGAAATTTTCAATGCTCCGAAATATTATAACCAAAATAAAACAAAACGTTCTCAGACAAAGTAACAATTAAACTCAGATAGCATTGTACGATCTTATCACTCATATAATTAAGATTTTCTTAATGACAAGACAAAATAATCCTTAGCTACAAAATTAACAGATAGCCTGAGGCATTGGTAAGCAGTAAAATTTACCTAAACAGCACGCTATAAATCTCAATGCTATCACCAGGTACACGTGGTAAGAGTAGATTGAATAAGCTGATGGTCCATTGTACACTCCAGGCCAGTTTTGTGATACCATTACAGAATTTCCAGCTGCAGTCATTATGGAGTCCAGCATGCTACCATCCTGGGACTCCATTTTAAAGCCGTATTCGGTGGAATTGTAGATAGTTGGCTCATCGGACACCCCCAAACCGATCCTCAGCAGTTCATCGATGATGAATAGCGGAGGCACCCTGAGGATAACACTGCCCAGGCTAACGACCCTCTCTCGCATCCACAGCTCCATGTTGACTATATTATCGGTGCTGTTGAGCTGCTGCTCCCCTCGATGACTTGGTATCCAGGACTACTTGGTGCTGTCTCAAGCACAAGAGCTGCAACACCAATCCACCCACACACAATCTATGTAATGAAACCCTGCAATGAATCTTGTTCAAATTCGAACGCGACTCGACCTTCCGTACACCGATCACCTTTCGACTTTAACGCGGAACTACGCAATATCGCGCTGTTACTTGGTCAACCAACAACTTTCCGAGTCTATCACCAAGTAAAAGAAAAAAAACATCCGCAATTAGATATAACCACATAAACTGGTACAGTTGGAAAAGCGTTTCATATACCTCCTCAAACTCGGTGTCGACTCCGGGCCAGCGGGACGTCGTTGGTCCTACGGAACATTCGCGACGCTCGACGACGAAGACGACGACGACGACGACGCAGACGCACACACGAGTTATACTTATATGCACCAAAACCAACAGCAACGCACACACCGACACCGCTGTCTCAGCGGCGGCGCATATTATAATTTTTCGCTGCCTCTCTGGCACACTATAACGCGCTTAGTATATACTCTTATTATACACACGCCGCGCGACGACTCTCTCTCTCGCTCTCTCTCGCTCTGTCTGGCGATGACTCTCTCCTCGCTGGCGCGAGTGCAGGCATCAAACGCTTCTCTGCTGATGCCTGCTGCTGCCGCGGCGGCGAGCGAGCGAGCGAGCGCGCCAACCACGAAAGCGAAAGAGCCCGATGTGTCTCCTACTCCTACTTTGCAAGTTTGCACAACAGGCAAGAACACGTCAGTGAAAATTAAAGATGCACGACGACTCTGTCTATATGTATGTATTTCTATTAGGTATAGAGGTAAGTATACGCACGGGCGTCGGGCGCGCGGCGTGCTGCGCCGGCGACGACGAAGGTTTTACGCTGCGGCTGTGGGATGGACAGAGACGGTATTTATGGCAGATTTATCTATCGTCAACCAGTTATGTATATGCATAATGTAGGTATATGTTGCGGACAGTACACGAAAGCGGAGGTTAGGTGCGCGGCGACGGCGGCGTCGCTGTTTTTTGGCGCTGCGTTATAAGGTACGTGACTGGTGAGGTACCTAATATGTAATGAATATAAAGTTATGAATTGCGTCTGACTGCAAGAGTAGGTACTTAAGTATTATTATAGCTGTGGTACTTAAGTATTATTATAGCTGTGGTGGGCGTAAGGGGAGGATGACGATGACAATTCTATGCGTGACGATGATCAACGGGAGATGGTTTTGGTATATACCTATATATAGAGAACGGTCCGATGAGGAATGATGGATGGATGGATTGATTTACTTAGTATAGACTTTGGTTGAACAGGCGAGTGAGACAGTTACGGGATGACAGGGTGGAAACTGTCGGCGCCTGAAAGTACTTCCAAGTACTAATTTGATTGTTTTATATAGGTACAAATAGAATTTAAATAGGATAAACTATTGGTATAAAGAGATTGTATCGTGATTGTTAAGATATACCGGTTCTAAATTTGAAGGTCTTTGTTATACTGTGCTCTAGTATTTAAATAAAAGTGTGTCATACTTGACGATTTCTTAGTATACATACAGAATTTTTGCATGAAAAAACATCCCTTTTAAGTTACCGAGGTGTGTGTGTGTATATATATATATATATATATACACACACATACACACACACACACACACACACACACACACGCGCGCGCGCGCGCGCGTTAATTTAATAAATATTATTTAAAGCTAACTTTTAAACACCCTTGATACGTATTAACTTACGACAAATTATAAGTGGGAATTTTTCAATCAAAATTCGACACAAGAAACATTGCTAAAAAAATTGAATTTTTACTCTTCATACATTGCAACATATATCTACTTTTTACAAATCAAACGTTTTATACGATATTTACACATATGGATGGTTCCATTCAAATTAATGCAGGTAGTCACTTATGATTAACCGAAATTTTTTATCTAAAAATATAAGAAGGAATTTTCTTAACTTTATTGACGGATATAGTTTTTGAATCAAATATTTATTTGGAAATCACAACTTAACCTATCAAATTATTGATGC
>JAPYZO010006091.1:0-35643 GCA_030522905.1 Torymus flavipes | reverse complement strand
ATCATGGACCAACCAGCAACATAGTTTACAAGACGTAAGGCACTCGCAGCACAGCACACTGCCGCACAGCACAGGACAGCGCATTTGTGGACACTCCCTAATATATATTATATATGCTCTAAGATCCTAACAGTTGCCTAAGGGCCTTGCTACATAGGGGGGAACAGGGTATGTGTGGCACCCTAACTTTGGGATAAGTTTATATTGATATTTTAAGCATTTAAATAATTTAAAAATAAAGAAATAGTTAAAGATATTGAGAATGAGTATTAATAGTCAAATAATATTATTTTTCAATATATTTTTAGTTATAAATCGAGACGTAAAACTCGTCAAAATGCTTTATATACGTGCCCCATATAGTAGCGGGTACTTTAAAATTTCTTCCGATCAGCTAGCCTACTGACCGAATTTGCGCATATATTTCTCATAAATAATATAATTAGATAAATAATATTTATTTACTTATTATTCATTTGTATTTGTATCAATTTAAACCTTTATAAGACTCATTGCAAAAGAAGAATTGATAAATATTTTTGGAATTTAAGCATATTTAATGATTACAAGCAGACTGTTTTTTTAATTGTTATTTATATAAGAACTCTATATGTGGAGTAAAGAATTGTTTAGGTAAAGACATGCTTTTACAGCTAAAACTAATCATCAATTCACTGAAGTTAAAACGAAGAAAAATACAACAAAGTAACTCATAAAATTAAGACATCTAAAAAGACAAAGATCATTTATTCTGTGTGCAATTGCAATTTATGTTGATCAATATTGAACACCTAATCAGGCAAAAAAATCTGATTGCACTTAATATATTTTTTTTCTCCTTATGTGGGAAAAAGTAAGCGATCTGACCTACATGGTTTGATAGATATTTATACTCCCTATATCACCGAAAAAAGAAATTGCACATTGAACGTTGCAAACCAGATGTAATTTTAGTGTAATCGAAAAATAAAAAAATATACGTGCCAAATTATTTTAAGAGAAGAATAGCATACTTAAATTTCAAAATGATCGGTGATATGAATTCTGATACATATAGATATGGAAATAAAAGTTCTCATATATTTATCAATCATAATTATATTAAAATTATACATGAATTGAAATGTCATTTTAAAACATAAATAATAGTTTGCTCCACTGAAATTAAAAAGAAAGGAAAAACAAATGCAAATGAAATGGATGGGTGGTGTAGAATGAAGTAACTCGACGATCATATTTTTTATTAATAGGAAATAATGTTTATTATACAGTGTACATATTTATTAACTTCATTTATTTTATTTCTGTTATAAATTTTATATTAATAATTATATTATGTCCTGCCGAGCGACGAATGCCTTGATCAGTGTGCGCTTAGACTATAACAATCTCCGTAAAAAGTATAGAAACTTCTGGTTTATCTCATTTTTTTCTTGTTTTAGACTTTTTATAATCCCTCCTCCCACTTCCTCCATCTTTTGCCCTCTCACAAGACGCGGCGTGACTTTCCATATCATACGCCGCGTCGCCGTCGCACTTATCGCGCAAAGGATATATATACGTCGTATCGTCGCCAAAATGTGTCGCGCTGAAAACGGCATTGTAATCGTTCGGCATACAAATAATAGTACTTGTTTTTTTTTCAAAGTTAAAGTAATTGGCGGTTCATTCTTTATTTTTTCTTCTGCTCTCTCTCTCTCTCTCTCTCTCTCTCTCTCTCTCTCTCTCTCTCTCTCTCGCTTTCTCTCTTTTATCTCTCGCGTGCGCTCGTTCTCTCATTTTCTCTCTCTCTTTCTCTCCTTCACTCACTGAACAATCTCTTATGTCGCTGTTCCCTACCTCTCCCTGGTACCCGTCGTCTCGTCGTTCCTGAGCCCTCCCCCCCCTCTCTTTCTCTACCACCCGCTCTCGCGAAAAATACATCACCCTAGGGTTAGTGTTCGTTATCATTATTTATATAATATGCGTTTACAATATAAATAATGTTTATTAATATTATCTAAAATGATTACCGTTTGCTTGCAGCTTTCTTTCTTAATCGCTCTCTCATAATTTTCTCTGCTCTAATGATAAACTATATAGATTCTCCCGAATGTGTTCACATTTTTTTTCTTATGTGTGTTTGATCGCTAAATGTATCTGCAGATAAGAGCTCTTAGTATAATTAAGATACGTCGTACAGAGAATTCTTTTTGGGCTCGGTATTTTTTTCTTTTTTCTTTTTTTATTGTTATTCCAAACCATAAACTTGCGCTTCTCGCGCTTTACTTTCAAAGATACGCGTCTCCATACTTGTGTATTTTTCTTTGTGTTTAGCCCCGTGAGTATACATGCATTTAGAAATCCTCGATCGTCCTATACGAAATAAACCGCCATAAAAAAGGTGTATTCATGTGTGTGTGTGTGTGTGTGTGTCCAAGACTCCTCGCTCTATTAAAATGTTTTTTTGTCGGTAGTTTCTTGTTTCCCCTGTACAACGCGCAAATTGCAGTAGAGTTAATAATTCGTCTTTCTTTATCTCCCTCTCTCTCTTTCTTTCGTTCACTCTTTTGCATTATTCTTTCGCTACACCGCTATCATCATCGTTATCATCTTTTGATCGCAACTCATCGCGACAGCGCGTGTTGATATTCGAGCAACGCATATTATGTATTATTCACAGGACTCCTTTGCCTCCCAATAATAATAATAATAATAATAATAATAATAATAATAATAATAATAATAATATCGCAACGCAGTGTGCAGTATCTCTTTTTTTTTTACCTTTTCGCTTATACTTTATACTTTTTAATTTATTTTTTAATTATTTTTTATTTTCTCCTCAATCCTTGCTTTAAATATATAATAATCTAGCCTGCTAACGTAAGTTACCTTGTCGAGTGATGCAGTTTTTGTTTCCACGCTCGAGAAAAACGCACGAGAGATACGCCATTTGGCTCTCTCTCCCTCTCATGCGCCGCTTTTGCGTGCGTTTCTCGCGTCATATACGTGCACATCTGAGACGCGCGACACTTCTCGCTGCTGTCGTCGTGTCGATAATTTATAGTCGATAATATAACCGTAAATATATAAGTGGCAATTTTCTTATACTTTATTCTCTTAACTATTTTATTCATTTTTTTTTCTTCTTATAATAATCATCGTAATAAGAATCATCGCGTTGAATAATGATTAGCAATGATAATAATAATAATTGTCATAATAATATAATTAATAATAATAACTTTTTTGCGTGTATATATAATAATCCACTACACGACGCTCCCCCTCCGTTACATAATAGTATGCCCCTCGCGCTCGAAATATGACCTCTTCGAGCCCTCCTGATTCTCTCTCCATCCTTAAAAATTTTCTTTTTCTTCTCTCTCCCGTACTCAATTCCTCGAAGAAATAGGTATAGTTCAACCACAAAGGGAAAATCAGAAGCTCGCAAGGTCGGATTCTCTTGCTACGCGGCGCCTCAATTATCTAAGTACTCTGTTTTTTTTTTATTTTTTTTTTATTAAAAATAATAGTGAATATATAAATGGCTTGGATCGCTCGCTATTCTTCATTCTTATTTCTTGCCACCTCATCGCGACAATAATAGTTTCAGGATTCCTTTTTGCCTTCGTTTATTTTCGACGACACGGCGAGTCACGCACGTACTTATATGTCCTGTATTTTGTGTATATATAATATATAAATTAACAAACGTGTCTAAACTCATTTTTTGCATTCTGCGAGATTGCTGCGAAATCGAGAAAATTGCGTTGATCGCATTAAATGTATATTCTTTTCCGTTGACACTTGTATCAACGAATGAAAATTCTAGAAAAGAGGCTTCATTGAGTCAACAACATTTTTTACAATCTCTTTCGCAGGAAAATTTTGCCAACTCAATAAAAATTAGCAACGAAACTTTCTCGATGCGCACGCGCGAAGCATATAAAATATCATGCCTCGAAAAGATATGACCTTCTCATCTGTGTGTAATAATTAAAAAAGGAAACGCAAAAACCGCTTTTCCTCGTACTTTCGTGTCGCGTGCTATTCCTTATCCGTCGCCCACCGTACTGATATGCTAAGAGCTCATCTCCCGACTCTGTTCCTACACGCAAGCTTTGATCTGTGACGGTTGTGGATTCGCCTGTGAGATTGGTTTATACGAAAAGTTGCGATAGTAATTGTGCAGTTCGCAGGTGTAAAAATGTCAGAATGCACGTTCAGAAATATTTATGTGGACGTGATAATTAATTTCTAGAAAAAATTTTAGTAACCGTTTGATCAACCATTGAAATCCATTCCCCGTTCAAAAAATCACCTGCCCTAAAGACCACAAACCGTGCTCCTCGCCCACAACGTGCGCCCTTCCTATACACCCACCGCTTTACCCTAATTTTACTCGCATATAATTCATTTACTTCTCGGTAGATATAATATATAATATATTTGTTCGCTCTCTCTCTCTCTCTCTATCCAAGATTAATACTGTTGTACTTAGAATAAATGAGTGTATATACAATATATAATCGCTCGCAATTCTAACTCAATTCGCGCTCATTGCGTATCCGCGGTATTGTGCGACTCGTGATGCCGATCGAGCGCCAAGCTCTCACAAACCGATATAATCACTTACGTTTATAATACAAAATTAAGTATCAATGTCGTCGAGTTTTGAAAATAAGTATAGTAATAATAATAATAATAGTCTGTTCTGTTGCACTTTGCAGAGTATTGCACCATTAGAGCATATTATATATTATGAGTATATGATAAAGCGATATAATAATATGCGCATGGCCCGCATCGGCCAGACGATGTATGTAAGTATGTGTGTGTAGGTCAGAAATGATAATACAGGGACCACGGGCATTGCAATATTGTCCCACACAAGCAGCGCGCGATTCTTTTCATCCGCCCTTAACTTGTCCACATTTTTATATAGGTTTAAGTAGCAATACACTCAAATGAACAATAAACTCATTTTTAAATTCTTAATTAATACGCTTTTTTCTATCGTCTATACAATATCGACTCTCTCCCTCTTTTTAAATCAATCTAAATGTACAAACCATATCGCAAATAATTGTCGGATCCGCTTTTTTTTATAATTTCAATATATACTCAACGAATTTTCTTTTTTTTATCTCTCTCTGTCAACGATAATCATGCGCGCGCGCGCGTGTTTGTGTGTGCGTGCGTGTGTGTGTGTGTGTGTGTGTGTGTATGTGTGTGTGTCCTTCCTTTATCGCAATACCGGAAGTCGAGAACGAAAGTCTGCGCCTCGTTCATAGGTGCTTTGATTATACTACGCAACATTTGTCCGCTTCCGAGCGTCCTGTTATGAAACCTTTATATTATATTAGAGTCAAAAAGAACAAAGAAAATCGCAAAGAACCACAAAAATCGAACTGAATGTTAGACGCCCAAGGCCGTAGGATGAATTAAAATGCTTCTTTTCTTTTCTTACTCTTCTTTTTCGTTTTCTTATTCTATGGCACGCCCAAAATTAACGATAAAACTGATTGGAATTTATTTACTTATTTATATCTTGCTCTCTCTTTCTCTCGCACTCATTCTTTCTCTCAAAGGCTACAAGAGGATCGTCACCGCTACTTTTTTCCACTCCCCATTTTCGCTCTCGCTTTCTCTCTTTCCGCAACGCTCTCGTATCTCTAGACTTTGATATATATTTTTCTGTATGTATATGTATATATTTATATATTTATATTTATATATATGTAAAAATATACAGGTCAGATTATAGTCGTACGATCAGTTTTTTTGTTGTATTATTATTTTAAAAATTCTAGACTCGCGAAATGATGCGCTGCGCGCGCGCATCTCTCTGTCACTGTCGCGCGCGCGTATGAGCGGATTATAATTCCTCATCGTTTGTATATATATATATATTTATATATAATAGTTGTGATATATACGAATAATAATAATGATAATAATAATAATAATCAATTCTTTCATTTAACAAATTCATCGCGCGCGCTCTCGTGTACGTGAATAATATAATTGTAAGCAATAAGCGTCGAAAAAGTCGAGAGAGAGTATATATATATGATATATTTGCAAATTATCCAAGAACGCTCCCGTCAGTCGTGCTAGCTCTCTCTCTCTCTCTCTCTCTCTCTCCCTCTCTCTCTCTCTCTCTTGTAATTCTTCTACTTAGAATCTTTTAATTTTCTTTTTAAAATGCTATCATTTTTTTTTGTGTTCTTGGCGATCGTTTTCGAAGGTATGTGTAGTTTGCAGGTTCGAAAGCGAAGGCCGAGCGCGACTGCGAGTCTCAACCATTGAATTCAGTCGGTAGAGCGATTTGAAAAGAAAAACTTTGCTTACAAATGCATGTTCGCGCGGGATAATCGAAAGGAGTCAATGTTGTGTTATGCGAGTGCACCTAATCTGAAGATTTATTTTCATTCTTTTTTTTTCTATGGTTGGTCGACTCGTTCGCCGAATTTGTGGTAGTATTAATATAATATTAATTAATATTATAATATTAATTTGAGTATATATTCGTACCTTCGAGAAGCGCTAAGAAACGAACGCCGCGTTTACTTATCGTGAGCGTGGGGAAACGTAAAATGAGTTCACTCTCTCTTTCTCTCTCGACACTGTCAATTCGTTCTATCAAGTATCAA
This sequence comes from Torymus flavipes, assembly GCA_030522905.1. Classification (NCBI taxonomy): domain Eukaryota; kingdom Metazoa; phylum Arthropoda; class Insecta; order Hymenoptera; family Torymidae; genus Torymus; species Torymus flavipes. Next base: position 29,002 of record JAPYZO010006091.1, on the reverse strand, counting down.
ATACTTTGTTTATAAGTAGTTTAGTAATTGACGATAAGACTTTTAGAAAATCGTTTTTCTCTCTCAAACTCTCGCCAACTCTTGTGTATTTTCCTCGCAGCGAAAGAACGAATTCGAAAAATCAACGTTTTTTTGCGTGTATGTGACTTGGTCTCGTTCGAGAAACAGACTTCTTATTGTCAAAAAACCAAGTAGATATCGCCCTACCCGAACCGCGTCTATGTGTAGGTGTGTATGTCTTCTACCATACTCGTATATATGCATTATATAGTCATAAAATGTGTAGAAAGCGATTATTATATGCTCGGTTACTCAAGGGAACCTTGACCTCGCGGAATCATAAAGACGGGACGCACGAATCGGCATGTACAAAAAAATAAAAAATAAAAACTAATAATAAATAAATTTTTTTAAAACAGTTGTAATGGTGTGTGATTACAGACGTGTAGTGATCGCGACGCGCGCTTCCGCGTAATTTTAGAAAAATTTGTGAAATTTTCCCGATTTGTCGTGTTTGTAAAAATATAATATTCTCCGGCAGTTTTCACGGCGGGCCTCGCCGCCTCGAACAGGTGTGTGGTAGGTATAGGTATATAATTCGCGAAAGAGCCACTTGTTGGCCAACTGTTGCTCGCGAGCGCCGCTGGCTCGGCTGAAAGCGCTTATAAATTATACGCGCCAGAGTGGCTGTAGCTGAGAAAATGCACGGCGATTATTGTTTTCCGATGTGGAACGGGGTAACCAAACGCTTTTCGATGTTTTTGAAATTCTTTTCTTGATGCTAATGGACCGCAGATAAAAAGTTTACCTAAACTATATATGAACTTTTGGCATATATTAACGAAGTTAAACATAATCGTACGGAACCTACGTGAAAACTGCCGTCGTTACACAAGCCAAAATAAGCCACGTAACACAAGCCGAAAGCGTCTGTCAGCTGCAATTAACATTTTAACGAGGCTCGAGCGCAAGTACACGCGCGTCGCGACGACGGTCCGTTTTTTTTCAACCCCAAATATACAATTCTACAGTTCAAGATATTCCATTAAAATTCTTCTCTCTTATCTCGTTTCGCCCGCCGCGCCCTCAATTGGATTTACAATTAATTTTAGAGTCCACTTTCAATTTTTTTTTTTTCATTTATCTTATATATTTTTAGTAATCGTCACATGTCTTACGCGCTAGGTTGTGACTTTATTTTTTTATCTTTATTTTTTCTCCACACGCATGGAATTTAAGTTTAAAAACTTCTTTGGCGATTATTTATTTAAAATATGTTTTGTTTATTATTATATTTTTTTCCATCTCCCCCCTCACAGCAGTCCTGCCTAGTCGATATATCATCTATATGTATTTATATATTTATATTATTTATAGCATATCGTTATCATTATTAATTGTTATCTTTAGTTATAATTATTTTTATTGTTATATTAATCATTATTAGTATATGGTATTATTATTACTATTAGTATTTTGTATTGTTATTTTTTTTTATTTCATAATCATTATAATATTGTTATCATTCATGTAATGTTTAGATGTGAGACTTTTCATTTCCCGGACTCGTCAAAAGTTTTCAGCAGCGTTCGTAAGTTGTATATGTTTAAAAGTCTGTGTTATGAATTTTTCAGTAGTTATATATATATATATATATAATATATAGTTATGTCCTGTAACTGTGTCTTGTGTGAGTGCAACGATTCATTCGCATACAATGTATGTCTGTTAGTGTGCGTGTGGGTTTTCTTTACTACCTGTTTTAACCTTACTCGCGTACAAGTCCTCGTAGCATCTTCGCCTCTTCTCTTTCTACACTTTGTTCGAATAATTTACTTTAAAATTACGCTCGCATATAAGTGATATAGCTCTCTATATAAAACTATGCTATTATACGCGGAGTTCTCTAACATTCGCTCGGAGCTTTCTTTCTTTCCCTAACATGCCAGTGTCGTTTTCTCGATTTCTGAAAGTGAATAATTTTTTTCGTCTATTCGTCGCTATAATTTCGCTTTTTCTTCTTTCTCTTCACGCAAACGAGCCACGGCAAAGAAAAAAATTCTCGCGAATGAAAAAGCTCAGGCTCTTTTTTTTAGCTTTTTTTTTTATAATTCGGGTAATTCGGGTAAAAGTGTCTATACAAACGTGCGTCGCGCGCTCGGTTCCTCAACCTTCTTATTCTCTTTGGCATTTTTGGTTGTAGGGAAAGTCGATTTTAATTTTTTTTTCTTTTATTCTTGGAAAGACCATCACTAACTTTGACTTTGATTCAGTAAAGAGTTTCTTTCGTACACTATATGAATACTAATTAAGATTTTCGTATATGTAAAGCAATATACATTTTGATCAGCAACTCTTCTCGAAACGATAAACGATGGGTTTTAATCAAAGTTAATACCATAAATCGTACAAGCAGATGTACAATTTACGAATCTTTTAGTTTTATAAGGTTCATAAAAATAAAAGAAAATAATGTAAGCGCAGCAACTATAATACAGAGGTAAACCTTAAAAGGTATGCATATAACATGCGGTAAAATTTGTTTTGCACGGAAGAAAAATGCACGAGGAAAAACCGACTGAATCGTCCGCAATGGCGATTAAATTCAGGCGTGATCCAGTTAGCATATATCAGAAGCGCTTTGAGAAAGTGAAAATTGGTCCCGGAGAGCGATCGTACGAGTGTGCTGGGCCGGGTGAGCAAAAAGTGGGAGGGAGCATCGGCGATGGGGGGCTCGAGAGATATGTCGTTTTGTCGTTACAATAATATGGAGTCTCCGAAGACTCTTTTAGAGTTAGGATATTCCGTTGCTACCATGCACTTGCAAAAATAGCACCTTCAAAGTTTGTAACGAGAGTCGAGAGCGGTTTTTCTTCTTTTTTTATACTGGCCGTCGTCCCGCGCTGTACAAACCACGCTTTGGACACTGGGTGCACGTACATGAGATCGTCTATAGGTTCTCGCTATTCTTTGTTTGTATAGGTTCGTCTATAAGTATGTACAGTTAGCCTCATCGCTTTCTAGCGTCATTCAGCTCGGAAAACCTTTTCTGCTCTCACCTCCTTTTGCGTTAGAGCCAAGTTCTAGTAAAGTAGTTATCCGAAGAAGGACAAACTGACGGCGAATGGAAAGGTTCGAGATCTATTGAAAGCTGCGCGTTTGTTTTAAATCGATAAATCACTCGATGATTGTGGTAATCGCGTTGAGTTTCGTTAAATGTCCCTTCTTCTCTTCGTAAAAAAGAGCATCTACAGCTCCCCCATCATCCTCATCATCTTCGACACAGGCGATGTCTACAATTACGACGAATCCATATAATTTCCGTACTAAACAAATGGAAGAATGCTAACTTTGATTGTGGTTGCGAATTGTATAGTATTCGGTGATTGAAGACGTTTGCGATATACTGTTTCTGTATCCACGTCACAACTTTACAAAGTTTTAAGTGTTCTGAGCTGGATCTCGGTTGACTTTTTTGTTTCTCTCGACTCGATAAAATAGATCATGTTTTTTTTTCGTTCAAGGTATATATCTGGAGGCGCGCTCGCACCCTCCTCACAATACGGGATCGTTATAGAATCCGGATGAAGAAGAACGCAGAATGGATTTGTTCGTCGTTCGTTCTCTCGTCTTGCTTAATTTTACCTCTCCCTCTCTCTCTCTCTCGCCTCTATTTTGTTTACAATATGTGTTACGCAAATAATTGCAAAAAACATACCCTGTTTCCTAGAATCACCGTCGCTCATCGACACGTGTCGCTTGTGCCGTGACTGCTTTGATTCTTTTTTTTTTATTTATTTATGTTTTTTTATTTTATTAACTCGTTAATTGTTATTTTCTTTTTATAACGCCGCTTGTTGTTTAATCAATTCTCTTTTCCCTTATAGTCAGTTCGAATGCCAATTCAAATAGTCGTTTAAATTGGAACAACGTCGTGAATGTATAATACGATAGTCGATGTATATCGACTTTTCTGATCTATATATCGATTATATACGCGTGAATTGTACAGGTATGTGTGTGTGTGTGTCATCATTTTATGAATTCGTCCACGCGTAGACTGTTTCCGATTTATATATATATTTAGACGCGTCGAAGCTGCCTGGGAACCGTATTCCTGGTAGTGAAATAACGGATTAGTTGATTTTCAGGAATTGGATTGCACTTTTTGCTTTTTTTCTACTATTGTCATTGGTTGAAGTATAGCATCTTCAATGAAACTTTCTTACCCTTGATTATTGCACAGCAAAGTGTTGGCAATACATCTTGTCAAATTGATTCGAAAACTATCTATATTTTTGCAAATTTAATAAAAGCTTTTATGAGGTAAAAGAGAAAAATTATTATTGACTCTATATATCGCACATTCCAAAACAAAATGTATTCGTTCACGATACGATAATCGTTGCTGTGATTTTTCGTCGAATTCCGTGCATTTCGTATTTAAATTGGCTCGGAGTTCTCTTCATCAATCTGATGAAGCTGATACTTCTTGATTTCACGTTGGCGATTACGCTATATGCTAAGTAAATAACTATACTATCTTTGATCAGTCTAAACTCCGGGTAAACCGCAGATGCATCGATCACCGTATCTCGAAAACAACGTTATTCTTAAACAGAAACTTTTGTGTCACACTTTTAGCTGTTATAGAAAAAACCTGTAACATTCCGATTTATTCTCATTCATATTTACAGTTTTGTCCAAAAGTACTTGGAAATGAATGAAAAGCGCGATATGTACTTTCGCCGGGAAAACAGTCTGCGCTGGATCGGTTCACATGCACTCTCGTGGCTATATACGTGAATGGAATACACGATGTATCTATAACGTTAGAGCTTACGCTAACCAGAATACAGAACATGTCATGCTAATGTTCTTCTTCATCGTCATTATCACGTTATGAAAAAATAAATTCAAAGCTGACCATCGTCGATTATTTCTTTCTGTCTCTTACCCAATTTTTTGTCAAACTATTTTTTTTTCTCCTTAAACTCCCATTATTTTTGTTTCTTCACCTTAAAGTGCTAACAGTATTTTCTTATATTCCTTTATAAGTCGACTTGTATTTTTATTTTTTACTTTTTCTCGGTTTATATTTTTCAGTACTTGCTTTTGTATACTGCATTCGCTCTATAATCTCACTCTCGCGCACTTACATTATCATTTGCCAATGGTGCTCGTCAGTCGGCTGTGTAGCAAAACTTTTTTTAGGATAAAATAGTTATTTTTTTTTTTTGTTTTACTTTTTTGTCTTCTGCTTTGTTCAACATATACCACTGTTACATTGTATAGTTTATACCGTAATATTATTTATTATTATTATTTTTTTGTTAATTTCGTTCTATAGTAGTTTATGTGGTTTTCCTCTGTCACTCTCTTTCATTTCTTTCTTTTTTCCCATTAAACACTAGTTCGATATAATATATTTAAAATGTTTGTTACTTATTATGTTCGATTAAAGTTTTGTGTGTGTGAGTTTTTTTGTTTGTTTTACCTTAAAAAGCTTACACTGTAGTGATATTATCGAGCGGTACTCGGAAGAGAATGGCTCCGAGTACTGTTGCCATGATGTGTTGTTGAATGCATATACCTTCTTTCTCTCTCTTTTTCTCTCTTTCTGCCGCCTGAGTGATGCGCGTATACGAGACGAAGTAACCCCGACGTGTGGACATTTTTTTTACTTATATAATGATAATAATGTAAATTTCTATTCGATACATCTAAAAAGTTTCGATTCAATTCTATTATAAATAGTTATCGTTAATGAGCTATGCCGTTTTCACAAATAATTATTATAATATGAGCTATCAATCGTGAAGTGTTTCGATTCCACACGGCGCAGTTCAATCGGGTTTTTTTCCCAGTATCGCCCGTTAAATTTATGTTCACCGGAGCGCGTGGACGTCTGTGTCTGTACCTTTTCGTTACCTGCTTTCTCTTCGTACAAAGCGACGGATGATTCACTCCTGGGTTTGTTTCAAAAAAAAAAAAAAAAAAAAAAAAAAAAAAAAAAAAAAAAAAAAAAAAAAAAAAAAGAAACGGGTAAGTGTCTTTAACAACAAAAGTTCACAGCGACGTATACAAGAAAATCAACCGGTAACTTACTAATTTGAAATCAAGGAAACCGCGTATTGTCCCGTTAGAGTGAAGACTAACCGTAAGTTAGAGGTATAAATTGGTTTGCACTTCAGCTGCCACTAAACCCTCCCGTCGGTAAAAAGTGACTCGATTTTGGGCGTTGAGTCTAATTTTTCATCCGTTGCGGCATTGAAAAATCATCGACCTTATCGGGGACCAAATTAAGTGCCTTTTTCTGTCAACCTTTCCCTGGGGTCGTATTTCGACATTGTACTCGTTTCCCCCATGTTTTTGGTACGTATTATACGGATAATGAAAATAATAAGTAAATAGCGCGTATTTAAAGCCGATTCAGTATTTCGCGAATGTACGTTCGTGTGGGTGTATATTTTTCGTAACTTATGAATAACAGATGCAAGTTTTATTTCTTCTAGGTTTACATTGCACTGCAGTCTTAATCGTCAATGTCTCATGGGACGTAAGTAGACGAACTAAAATTAGAGAATGGTTCTCTTGCGGAAAAATACTACTGATTTACGAGAGTCGATTGTAAAAGGAAAATTCCAAGTAGTTACAAAGCTTTGTAACAAGATTATAATGAAATTTGAAAGAATTTAAGCGTAAATTGTTGGATATAAAAATAAATTTTACTAAAATTTTCAACGAAATATGTTGTCCTTTATTAAAAATTTCATTTACAGCCTTCTACATGATTCTCTTCCGTTCAACAAAAAAGTCGTGCATATTTCGGATAAAATATATTTTGATGTATACAAAAGATCTTTTAGTCGCATGCAGAAAATATGATGAGTATGATTAGTTAAAAATATAGTTAGGTTTTTTTTGTATATCGGATTATTATAATCGTCAAGTAAAAGTTCGTCTTAAAACATTAGAAAAACCCGCCGTCCACTGACCGGCGATAAATTACCGAGAGTGCGCCGAGGTCAGGCGGCCCGTGAAGCTCAATAATTTGTTGCCTGTTTATCTTTTTTGTTGCTTTTGTTTAATGTTCGTTCAAACATTCTCGCATCAGTAGAATTTTTCTGTAAGGCTTATGTAAATAGCGTTTATAGATTTTTTTTTTATTTATTTTGTTGCACTCGTCTCGTCGCTTTACCTCGTATCGTCGCTTCCTAAATTTTCCGGCGTATTTTTCTAGCTAAAAAGTTTTGTCGCTACGCTTGTTTAGAAATTTAATTCTCTAAAAATGACAAGAATATATGCGCATTGTATGTAATTTTTTATGTACTGCATACTTTTACGTATTGTGATTTTTGTTATTCATTATACTTCTGTTTAATTAGCATTCGAATTCGTTCATTATTAATATCGCTATAAGATACCGTTTACTTCAGCGTTTTTATCATTAATGTCGTAAGTGCGATCGAGTATCGATATAATTTTTTTTAATTCATTCAATCGTAAACACTTCTTCCTTCTTTTTCCATCGTTGTTTTTTAATAAAAAATTTTTTTTTTTTTTTTTTTTTTTTTTTTTTTTTTTTTTTTTTTTTTTCATCACTTAATAACAATAGATAAGCACAATCTTTATTTTCAAACTTTATTTGTTTACCAAGTTACTTCGATTAGGTTTGTCGAAATTGGCACTTGTTATCGAAGTAACTATAAAGATTCATAATAAGTTATAACATTTTCAATTTCAAAAACTAAAATTATTCTAATGTTTTTTTAAATAAATTAATTCTTTGCGATCATAAGATAAAGAAGATTTTATAGTACATTACGATACAGTGACCTTACTAGCACTTTTTCGCACGGCGGGAAGTTCGCGCCGTGCAGAGTGCTCCTTAGGTCACAAGTATCGTAAAGTATCGTATAATATTTTATAGCACTGCCTACCTAAGCCCGCTGTCACGCCTATCCGTGCCCTAAGTAGTCCTTTTTTGCACCGTGAGGTTAGCGCACAAGCGTAGCGAGTGCGATAAATACGGTGCAAAAAAGTACTACTTAGGTCACGGATAGGCGTGACCTATAGTGCGGGCTTAGGTCATACAGTGCTATAAACGTTTTTTGCTCATTTTTCTCGTTGTTCTTTTCACTTCCTCTGCTGATCGAAATTTCGTTCCTCGATTCTTTGTTGTATCAGCATTATAAGTTTGTTGTATAATTGAATATAAATTAGTTTTAAAAAACTTAGTTATCCGAGCTCACTCGAGAATTCGGCACAAAAACCATGAAATTCTATAAGTTTTCAAATCTTAATAAAAAACCAATTCAGAGAAATAACGAATTTCGAAAACCATGTGTACAATATCGAATTCTCGAGCTCGCAGCCTTGAAGTTCGAGCTGAACTTTACGCCTTTAATCGTCATTTCCGAGTCTATCTCGTTCTCACTTTCGCTATACTTGTTTTCTCATTCTTCCATTCGTTTGTTCTCCCACTCACTCACTCTCGCGAACTAATAAATTCATTAATGTAGACTCAGCTAAAGCTAGAATAATTTACTAAATCGCTAGTTGTCATTAGGATCAATATATTATTATTTTTTATATATATTTATAATATATATATATATTTTATAATATACGTCTTTCAATAATAATAATAATTGTAATAATCGTCATAATAATAATAATCATAGTAATAATATTAATAGTTGGTACTTTGGTTGATTCTCCGCGTTCGCTTTTCACTCTCTCACGCCGTGTTCAACTCCTTTTTTGTTATTCTGATTCGCTCAAATTCATTCGATTATATACTTAATATCTGCGTTCCTCTCTCCGCGAGGGAGAAGGAAATTCGTCATATAGAGCGTGACTTACTCGTCTTGAACCACTTCGCTTCCTACCGTAAATCTATGAATTATTTTTTCTCTTACTCATCACCGAGCAACGTTCGTTACGTGCGCACGCATATATATATGTAACATCGCAATTTAATTCAGTTCATCGTCCTCCATTTCCCGTTCCACGTTTTGGCGTCGTCGCCACGTGCTTTTGCGTCCGGCGGACTGGGTCGTACAATGGTGCGCTCAGAATCGCCCGGCAGACGCGATCAGCTGCTTCCGATCGTTAACCTCGCTTGTTGCCGACCGTCTCGAGGATAGCTCAGATTCGAGAAGGAAAAAAGCTAAGCATGACTAGTTGGAGACGAATCTTAGCTTGCTCGTGACGTCCGTCGATCGCGCGCGATTCGCAATTTGATATTCTTCTATCGTATCGTCAATTTGGCATTTTGTTAATTCAACGCGATCCCTCTCAATCTCTCGGGCAAGTATAATTTGCAAACGTTGAACCGTGTTAATTGGAACGGCCAGTATCCATGAGTTCAAATTTATCGATGACGAATTGCACGGTAACTACAAAAAATAGTCGTCGATTCTTTCTCAGCTGAGCCATCGTGTCACAGACGTCGTCGAACAGACTCGACAGGGTTACGAACCAGAATCCAACGCGAACTTATACGATCCCGCGAAGAACAAAAGCCCGTTTATAGAAAAATTCATAGTCGCGGTAGAAAAATCTATAGTAAAGGGCCAAGTGTAGTTCGCATAGTGCAGAGAGAGTTTCGTCGAATAGATCGGATGTATGACTTGACAATTCAATGCTAACTGTCGTATAGCGATGAGACGTGTATAATACTTTTCGGATATGTTAACCCTGCAGCTCTCTTCGACGACGCGTTTCGAGCACCTATCAACACGAGTCTCTTACATTTTTTCTTTAAATCACAGCCTATTTGGCATTCCAGGAATTCGCGCGGTTTGCGAGCGCAGGGATTCGAACACTCGTTCAAGTCGGGATTCGAACTTCTACCCTCGCCGATCGTTGCGAAAAGAGTAATTGCGCGGCACGACGACCGCCATGCGTGGAACGGTGGAGGGACATCGGATCGTTTTGGTACCGAACGGAAGTGCGTTGCGAGAGATCGTCGATCCCGCCGCTCGGTGCATGCGCGCACAACGACGACACGACTGCATGCGTCGTGCGGTATGGAAAAAATACTTGTTTTTAGTTTATTTCTTCACGAAAGATATCATGCATGTAGTGATTGGTTCAGCGGATTCTCAGCCGAGCTCTCGGTTAATGAGAGAAGAATTCAGTGTCGCGAATGGCCTTCCCGAGGGGCTGCGATAAAGACACTAGAGCGGCTCTTCCTCCCCTCACACCCTCATCGCGGCATTAGAAAATCTATACGCTGGTAGTTTTTTGCTTCATTTTTTTATTATTCCTCAAATTTCATCATGTAACGTCGCGAAGTATATATATATATATATATATTGTTTATATATATTTATTTATATACGTATAACCTAAAAAGTGCGGGCCGGAACTGCCGTAGTCGACCGATCGCGAGAACTTGGCCGCGATCGACGATTCACAATCGCGTTCACTCCTCTCCACGCTAAAAGTCCCATTTGCGATAATCACACCTCGCGATTCTTCATAATCACGCACTCGCTCTGACTATCGTGACTAGAATTGGCGTGGCTTTTCTTCTCATCGCTATGTATAATATATATATATATGTTTTATTAGTATTTAATTTTTTTTTTCTTTAATCAACGCTATCAACTACAATATACGCCTGCGCAACAATGGCGCGGTCCCCTGTATAATGTGATGACTCAGCCGGGCGGCGAGAGAGCATCGACTGCGACATTGATCGCGATAAGAGAGTCGACCGTAGGGGAAACATGTGATCGATGTTCAGTATAATAATAATAATAATAATAATAATAATAATTATAATCGTCCACAAGCGGTAAACGTCGGGTATAATGTGTACAGTCGCAAGAGGTGGGGGGAGGGGGTCGATTTTACGGTGATCGCACTCTCTCGCTGCCGGAGTTGCGTAAACCTAATTTTACTTTTTGCATGTCGAGTTGAGTATATTATATATAGTAGATATCTATAGTCTTAGTGTGTCGAAGAGAACGGGGATTCGAAATGAATGATTTCGTCGCGTCACTGCTAGGCTCCGTCGCCAGGGAGCGTCATGCGCGCGCTTAGACAATTTGCGACAGGATTAGTAATTTAATAACCGGCTTATCGGTCCAGTCTCTCTCCTTCCTCCCGTCTCAATAGGACTTAAAAGCTAAGAAAGCTCCCGAGGGACGTTTGTTTTATATATATATATATTATTTATAATCCGCTGCGTGGGTGTATGTGCATATGTATGTGCACACAGGGGCGTACCTTTCCTTAAAATATACCCGTACGACTAGACGAGAACCTCACTTACAGTACGGACGAGAAAAGCTTTCTCGCTCTCTATCTCTTTCCCTTTCATTTTGCACATCATTAAATTAGTATTAAGTTAATAATATTTTGACTAGTAGCAGCGCTTCGAACGCATTGAGCAGCACTTTTTTTCTCCCAAAAACCTTCGACTCTTCTTTCGAAGTTTATTTCTTCAAAAATTCTTGGCCTCGGGTTCTGTATTCCTCTTCTAGCTGCTCCTGCTGCGCAGAGACCATATTTCGTTCTCATCGTGGACGCGGTCGTTCAGCGTTGCGAGAGGCCCCATCGCTGTTACATTTGATCCTAGTAAAGCTCCTTCATCTCTCTATGACCTCTATTATTTTAATTCTCTTTTAATCCTAAAGAATTAACTAACTAGTATACTAGAACTTTACGGTTGAAAGCGTTGTAGCGGTGGTTCAAATTCTTCATTCACTATGCTCGAGTATCCAATGGACTCGCGTTTTCGTGCGATATCTGGAAAAGAATATTGTTACTTTTTATTATTTTTTCTTATTACATTTACAGCAGTTTAAAAATCTTTGAATTCTAACTAAGGCGTATATCAATGAGCTATCTAGGGAATACAATGGTTATCTACCCTGGGGAATTTTGTATCGTCAAAATTATTTATAACTTGAACTAATCTCTCCCAATATTTTAAAGATACTAAGGTAAACTAAATCAAGCATTTTATTAAAATAAGCTGTAAAATATATTGTACAACCAAAAATCAAGGAAATAAGTAAGATTTTCATACTCACTTTATAGGTTATAACGTATGGCGCGATCCGGCCAGTTTGTCTAGGCTAGGACGTGGGTTAGTACGGCCTGCTGGCATCCTTGGGCCTCTTCAGTTGGACCTTTAACCGTTTCATTCCTATTTGGAAGCCGTTCATCGCCTGAATCGCCGCCTGCGCGCATGCCTGATTGTCGAACGATACGAAACCTAAAACAGACGGTGAACGGTCAATATGCTGTTACGTAAGACGATGTTACTGTGACAACTCGTGACCTGTAGGGCGAAAACGTCGTCCTCTCTTTTCTTAAAGTCGCGATGTAACATGCGCGATCTGAATATAACTTCTAGAACTACCCGCAAGGTTTTACCACCGCTGGTAATCCTAGCTAGTGACGTATTAATCCGATGTGCTTCTATCGGTCACCACGAGGAATGTCCAATCGCGACGTCCGTGTGGCCGAAAGTTTTTATAAATGTTTTCAAGGAGAGTTACCGCTCCGGTGGAGATATATCGGAGCCCCTCCGAGGGTAAACGAAAGCCAATTTCCACTATTATCCTCTTTGCGAAATCCAATTTCAGTTTTCCGAACGAGTTTTGGCCTTTCGAATACTTTGATTTTCATTAGTCACGAGAAAAACTTTGGCGATTTTCATACGAAAGTATTTATACATAACTTATTTTATTGCTAATGTATTATATATACTTTTCGATCCCTCATGTCAAATTAACTAGTTTTGCTTTCAAAAATCCTTAATAGGTAGATCATCGGATTTTTTGAATAATTAAAATATTTCAAGATATATCTAGTCATATTTGTCAAGTACGCGTTTTTTCAAGAGCGTTTATTATTGTCAGTAAAATAATCTTCTACATTTTTAGAATTGTTCATTAATAGAATTTTTGACAAAATTAATCTACAAGCTATATAAAAACTGTGGAGACTTTACAACTTCTGCCAAAAATCTCGTAAAAGGATTTGGCTGTACACATAATTGTAATGATCGTTTGCATGAATTTCTTAGCAGTATGGACAAGCGGAAAAGCTGCATTACTTATTGCACTTTACAAAATATTCAATAATTTTTTAACTCCGAATCCGGCAAACTGTACACTGCAACATTTTGTGAAAACGTCAATAATTGAACATTCCACTTTCTTTATATAAGTGAACAATAACCCACATATTTAGCAACGTGCATTCACGGGACATCCTGAACAAACTGAAAAAAAAAAGAAAAACCTATTCGTTCTCTCGTCTATTTTACGTTCAATCGCACTCGAACGACATATTCAGCCGCACTACATCTCACGAAAGAAAAAGCTCTGATTAATTTCCCGCGTACACTGCTACCACTACTGCTATCTATGCGTGCTGCTAATTTTTTCACTCGACTCTCTAACGATCCTCTTTTCAGTGCTCGTGCGCCAATGACGCGAATCAGCGCAAATGAAATCTTTTAATTACCGCATATACGTGCCGTGCGAGTGGCGCGCGTTGCGCTCGCGGATATGATATTAATCAAAGGAACGAGACGCGACGCGACGCTGCTGCGGCTTTTTTCCTTTTCTTCCGTCGTTTTTTTCCGCACGCCCGTTCTTTGTTCACCTTTGAAGGGCTTCGCCGCGGTCTCCTTCTTTCTCTTTCCCCTTTTAGGGATTTTCACTCTCGTCGCTGTGTTTTTCGCTCGTCGCTTTTCACGTGTGTCTTGCCACTGGCTAATTGGAAAATTCGCGCGCCTGGTTGATTTTTATGTTCGCGTGTGCTTTAACAATGAATTTGCGGATCTTTGTGAAGGGGATATATGGTACCGGAAGAATATCGGTTCTTTTTGCATTTGCCACTTCCCAACATTTCTGATATTTCTGCTCTGTCGGATGATAGAAATGTAATAAATAAGAATTTTATAGTGTTCGATGTGCTATTTAAAAAATTGAATTGGGTCCTTGCATGAAAAAATCTATTATATCGACCTTTTAGAATATGGAAAAAGAATAGACACGTATTTTTTTCCATATAGATGGATATTTTTCATCCAAGGGCCCTATTTAAATAATTTGATATAATGAATTTTAACTTGATCCTTAATTTATGAAGTTATATGAATATGATATTATCAATCTATAAGAACGACATTTACTTTTATATAATTAAAAAATTTTATTCATTTGAATTAGAAAACGATGAAATATCAAATTGAAGACGTTAAATGGTAATTTGACCTTCGAAGATTAATTACGAACGTAACGGTGCTCTCATAAGTGGATCATCACAGGTGTAATAGCTGAAGTACCCGAGGGTAGCAGCATAATTCAAGACCTTATGATCTCGCTTTACCTACAGCTGGATGCGAGCTCGACGGCTCTCATCACTTCTGAACTTACCGAAGCACTTGCTCTGGTTGGTGGCGCGGTCAATGAAGACCTTGGACGAGATGACATTGCCAAACGGTATGAACATCTGCATGAGCTCACCATCGCCGAACTCCTGGGGCAGGTGGTAGATGAAGAGGTTGCAGCCTTCAGGTCCTGATATAGAGCATCCTATCATATAAACCAGAGCACATCTAAACATCTAAACTTGAAGTATAATACTCAAGTTGTGAAGATAATGACAAAATCTTTCTTTTTTATCCGGTCCTTGAAATTTGATGATATCTGGTCGGTTGAATGAAAATGAGCGATTCCATCGAGCTCGGCAAACGCGACAACATAATTTTGACTCAATTGATGGCCGAAAGTGAAATTAATGATATGAACAATGAATGTGAGAGTGAGCGAACCGCGCGATTCTCTGTATTTTGTTCTTTTTTAATTTACGTGGTCTGGATGATTGATGCATGAGAACATGAGAATTTTGTGAAGCTGATCAGACGTGCATGCCTGGTGATGATTTTGATTTTTCCATACACTTTGCATAGTTAACATGATGTATAATACGTACGTATGATTTTAGTGGATGAATGAAAGAACGTAAGATCATATTTCAATGAATGATTAAGGCGTTAATTGGGTCTATTGATTAGTCTATCAAACACATAGAAATGGTAATTATTAATGAAAAATTTTCATTCAATGTAATTCGAAAAGACTGTACAAATTGAATAAAAACTAAAGAAAAGAAAAAAAATTATATTATTTAAAAGTTTAAAATAAAATGTAGGTTTTTAAGTATCATACATCATGTAATTATGTTAGGCATAAATAACCAATTTATAGAGTTTTCAAATCAAGAGCAAAACTGCTCGTGTGACCAGAAAACCTTTATTACTAATAAATATTGCTTAAAATAAAAAAATTTACAACAATTTTATCAATTTGAAACTTGTCAATCAATTAGCCCGATCAGCTAGAGCGTCACGACGATTCGTTAGGAACTCTCAATTCAGCAAAAAATTTTTAACGTTGAGTATTTATACTTTCAAAGTTATAACACACACACACACACAATACAGGGATGTCACAAAATGGTGGGGAATGGATGAGAGATATGATTTTTCAAAATGGCGGTGAATAAATGACAGCTGCTAGAACAGATGACGATGGCGCGGATGTAGCTCCTGAGGGCGAGGATGATGCAGTGATGCAGGAATTTTATAGGCGGTGATAAGCAGGAAGAGAGAGAAAGAGATAATAAAAGTCGCCGTTTAGTTATTCTTGAATTGGTCATGCATGAATTCTTGGTTTCACATAAGTAAAAATAGTGAAATGTATACTGACATATAAAATAGTAAGTAAAATAGTCTTTGTAAAATGTGATGAAAAAAAAAAGAAAAAGAAATGATTTAATCCACACCTTGTGTGCCTGTAAATATAATAATGTTCTGATGGTAAAAGATCAATGTTCTTATAAGAATTAATGAATCATAACAATATATTTTAAGAACAATGCTTTTGCCCACGTAGAATTACAAAGATCTTTCCCTTGACACTAACTGGATTATTCCTTTCATTGGATATACAAATCCAGAATACTATCAAACGAAACATCCTCAAGACTTCTTTGAAAATCCCCACCCAAAAAGAAATAAGCTGATGCCTTTTTAACGAGCCCTCCCTATATAGCCTCCAACTGAGCGAACTTAGCTGCACATAGACAGGGGCAGGCAGGTAACGCCGCCTAATTCGCGCGTCGTCGTCGTCGGAAGTTTGCGCGCAAGTTGGCCGGCGTCAATTAGCGGCGATTACGCCACGGGGTGAGAGAGAGAGGGAGAGAGAGAGAACTTCCGGGTCTCCGCCTGCGTAATGAGCCGAGTGGAGAGGGATAATGTCATTTTCGCCGAAATCGCGGAACCCAGGGCTTCGAAACGTCTGTTGCGGCAAATACGGTTTTTTTTCATTGGATATAAGGGGTTTTGACTTTATTTTTAAATATATTTGGACTTCAATTATATGCGCATTTTATCCCTATATAAAAAAGTCATGACCGGATGTTGTGAATAAGAATAAATAAATCGTTAAATTGTGTTTATTTTATCATTATGGAATATTAAATTTGTACTTTATAAATACACATATTTCGTCGTTTCGCATAATTATTTTAGCATTATCAAGATGATTTTAAGGTTTATCGAACTTTGTCTGTTATATTAATGTTATAATTGTGTAAAATTAGAACGTAAATTTTTTACGTTAGAATTAATAACAATAATATTGTGATGATATTTTAAAGTTTTTTTTTAAGTAAATAAAATGGGTTTTTATATTTTTTACTTTTAAAAACGCATATTTTTTATTTTTAAACGCACGTTAAAAAAGTTCACAGGGAGATACACGATACTTTTATAAATCCAGTGTACGTTAAAAACACGATTTCACGCAATTTATTTAAAATAACGCGGAAATCTCTTATATGATGAAACATCGAATCGTCCGTACAATACACACCAAACAGCCCACGACATCGATACACAACGTCATATAACATCGAAATATAATAATCTGCAGAATGCTGACGAGGGGATTTAATTTTAAATCCATATAACACACACACACACACACACACACACACACACACACACACACACACACACACACACACACACACACACACACACACACACACACACACACACACCCATATATATATATCGAATATGTAAAAAAGAAAAGTAAGTAAAATAAACGAAAACAAAAAATTAATAATATACCAACATTAGCATACATTAATTGTAATATATCCAACAACAATATATGTTCGGCTTGAGATACAATGAATTCTCTCGTGTAATTAATTTTCGCACCCCCATTTAACACTGACGAATATGTACGATTATTGAATATAAAGAAATTTTCTAAAATTAAAAAATCAAACAGTCAGGTCGAGCTGATGATTCTTTATAGATATAGATATAAGCAACAGCGAATATATGAGTTGATTAATATAATGGCACATGCATTTTGACAATTTCCGACGTTTATTCTGAAACGCATAGACGGCCATACATTAATAAAACGTATGTAACAACATGAAATATATTGGATATAGTAGTGTGTGTATGGCGTCAGTTCGCAAAAAAGAGAAAATAATAATAAATGACTGAAAAACGAAATATACAATGTCAAACGACGATGACAACGGATAATGTAAACATCGAATATCAAACTTCAAATTAACACTGAAACGTAGAGAGACAGAATGGGAGTACACACACACGGCCACGCGGGCACATCTAGAGACAAGCTTGTGTGTATGTGTAGGTATGAGTGTGCATGTAATAATAAAGATTGCTTATTTTTCGATGATGCTCGCGTAAACATTCAAATGAAATTGAACTTTTTAATGTTTGTTTAATCGCTCGTTGGGCGTAAAATGTTTTTGCTCGCACATTTTTCGAAAATCCGGACACGATTCGAAACAAAGGATATATCGAATTTAATTTTGTTCGCGAAATTTTACAAAAAATGATTTGTTGTATTTTATTCGTAGTGGCTAACTAAATTAGCGCGTGTTAAGTCCGTTTTCACTGAGAAAAAAGAAGGTGTAAACAGCCGCAATCTTCTGCAAATAGAGCCCAAACGTTGGGGCAATGGACGTTACGCAGTATAAGCTACCGAGCTGATGCTGACACTACCGATGCGTGGGGCACAAATTACCGAAGCGCTGAGCTAGCACCTCTTTTGTTTTGGTTGGTGAGACAGTTGCTACCGAAAAGTACGGTAAAGATTAGAGACTATGTTGCAATTACAACCTAAGCGGCTTCGGCTATGTCCGCACGCCGCATTTCCGTGCATATGGCGTTCTGTTTTTCTCAGTCTTTATGAGCAGGAGTACAATTGACGAAATAGGTAGGTTGAAAGAGAGACGAAAGGAGGAACCAGGAAGTATCTCGGAATGGAGATTTTTGCAAAATGAATTGACGAAACTGATAACATCAAATGACGCAAAGTACGAAAGAGAAGTGGCGCAAGCCAAACTTTGGTCAGATTGAATGAACCCTGGGGAGGCAAAGGTCGCCACTTAAGCGACGTTTATTAAAAAAGCTTTAGCGAAACTTTGCACCCTCAAGTCGCGCAACCCCCCCCCCCCCCATCCCCCCCATCCCCCCGGAGTAAAAACTTGGCTCTCGGCGGTCATTCGACAATTAAGCGAGCGAAGAAACGAGAGAAAGAGCGGCAAGCTCCGCGACAAGAGAAAAAGGAGCAAATCGAGCAGCAGCTATAGCTTTTCGTCGCGCGCCTGTCGTGAAAAACAACGGCCGAAGACTTCGACGACAAGAACATAAACATACACGCACTTACACATAGCCAAGGGAGAGTGAACTTTCAATTACCCCGCGTCGCGCCCGCTTGCCAAAGTAATTAAAACTTTCGTTTTATTTGCATTATCTCATTGTAAGGCATCGTATATTCTAATAATGGCGAGTTGTTAATTGCAATTAGGCGCGAGCGTGCGCGGGGCTTTTAGTTTTTCAATTAGAAGCCCTGCGCTCGCGCGCGGGCAAATTGCGAAATCGCGGACTTTGAAGGGAGCGCTTTCTTTTCTCCTTCCTTCTTATTATTGTTGTTGTTGCTAGCGCGCGTGCGGCTTCTTTGAGTTTTTTCAAAGCGTGAGAGCGTCTGTTTTTACGATGGTTTGGGAAAATGGGGGGAGTTATTGCACGGTTTTTTCAAATTACTTTTTCCCGGAATGAATGACGCGCGTTGGCTAGAATCGCGGCTCTCAATTGTTAATTAAAGTTGAAAATGACGTAGTTCCCGCGCGCTTTGGGGGAGAAACTTTGCCTCAAGAAAAACTTGAAAAAATAGCCACGAAAATTCGATTGGTTTTGATGAAGACGATTGGCCAGAAATGAAATTTTCAACTTGGATGTTCATGTTCGTTAAAATAAAAAAAAGATTTGTTTGTGTTTATAAATTAATTTGTTATTTTATTATTGTTATAACGGTTATACTTTAAACTATTATTTAAATGTTAGACTAGATGATATTCGCGATTAAACGAATCCGATTGCTTCTAAATATATAATAATATTACTAAATTAACTAAAAAGCGACTTCTATATACGCTTGAAAATATCTAAATACGTTTGTTACATTTATTATCATTGGATCGAACACATGGCAAGAGAATTTAGTTAATTAATAAAATCTACGTTTATCTAAATAGATTACTCTATTTTATTGTTAAGATTATAGTTTATATAAGGCAGAACGAGCAGAGTCGCGTGTATTCTCTCCAACAATAATAATGATCATCACATTTTCTACAATACGGCCCCAAGGAAATGGAGGCGGGCGAATTAACTTCGCTGGCCCAGCCCACTCGTTTCACTCGAAAAGCTGTACTTACGAGACTACATAACCGTGAAATCATAAAAACAAAAAGGGAAAGAAGAGAGGATAGAGAACAACATCAAAGAAAGAAAAGATGTAAGAGTGGAAGAGAGGAGGAAGAAAAAATAAAGAGCTACATATAGAGATGGAAGGTGTGGCGATCGAGTAAACAGTGAACAATTAATATAGACACGATATATATATATAATAATAATAATAATAATTAAATATAGATATAGAGTGTGTGGTAATAGAGATGAATGATCGACAGAGACGCATGGCGAGATGGAGAGAGATATATATTTATGGTAGCGAATGGCTGGTTTGTCTCTATTTGTTTTTCGTCGTCACTTACCTTCCCTCTGCTGTGGCGCGACCGTAGTCATCGGCTGAGGTATGGCCTGGGGGAACTGGCCGTAGACCGCGGGATAAGCTGCTAACAGTAATAACAAATTCACAAGATCACATCAGTCCTCACGCGGCGTCTCTTTTTGTGTGTTTTTTTTTTATTCTAATGCGCATCATCAGGTTTATTTCTTTACTCTTTGTATCTAGAGATGCGTGCAAGGACATGCGAGTTTTTACGCGTGCGCGAGCTTTAGCTAGGTACCGACCTGTCACCGCGCCGCTCGGAGCTAGCTTTAGAGATAGAGCGAAGGTTCGCCTCATGCTAATTTCATTCGAGAGTAGAGTTTAAGTTAGATCTGAAGATTAGGCCTGAATTGGTTGCTTAGCTTGCTCGCTTAATGTATAACCTTTCTTTCAATGTCAGTTAATGCATCTCGTCGGAGCGAACATTTACTTTTATTTTCAGATGAAATTTCATTTTTTTTTTCA
Source organism: Torymus flavipes (assembly GCA_030522905.1). Taxonomy (NCBI): domain Eukaryota; kingdom Metazoa; phylum Arthropoda; class Insecta; order Hymenoptera; family Torymidae; genus Torymus; species Torymus flavipes. The sequence goes on along the minus strand of JAPYZO010006091.1, from coordinate 8,360 downwards.
CCTTATAATTTGACTTGAAATGCTTATTTCGAAAATCGCTAAAGGCCTACTATAGAGTTCTTTTCTTTTGCTGTTTATATAAAAGCGAAGAATAACAATAAAGAAATAGTTAAATAATAGATAAAAGTGAAGAATAACGATGAGCGCAATATTGACATTTTGCACATTTATGGAAAGCAAATATTAAAAACACGGAATATTTGTCCAGAATTTTTCGTACTCAATATCCAGTTATTTCCCGAGAACGTTATATTCAAAGTTTCACATTCTATTTTGCAATAAAGTTTTAATTTACCAATAAACGGGAACACGGGAGTTTAATGAATTTTAATGTTGCGTGCGCGTGCGCACACACAAAATTGTTGCGACCGTTCCAAAATTTCGTTATTAGAGTGAAATTTTTACCGCCTCGTACCTAGTGACGTAAAAAAAATTAATAATCAATTTGAAGTTAGTTGCACGCGACGAAGCACGCGCGTACGCCAGAGGGATTTAATAAAGTTATCAAAGGTTCATCAAAAAGTTAAACCGCTGCGTCGGTAATTTGAACCTCAAAATTTTGCGCCCCGAGAAACTTTATTGATTAAAAGTCGGAAAATTAATATCGGCATATTAAAATTACGCTGAAAGTCTAGCCCCGAGAGCAGAGTTACTCGCAAATTGTACGAAATAAATTGATGTACCACACGTAAAAGCTTTAATATTAGTCGTAAAGCATGCAAAGTTATGCTTTGGTTCTAAAAAATGTTTGGCCTTGATTGTTTCAAATATTCCTGAATTACAAGCGATTTTCACAGTTCGTGGGTGCCAAATAGGCGAATCCTTTGTTGGAAAAAAAACAAAGGACCTAGCGCTTTTCAATACCGCGCGGAATTAACGCGAAACCGCCAACACGCGGGTAAAAATCGCCTATATCGATTGACATACTCTCGGAAAAAAACGCTCAAAGCGCGTGAGCACCGCCGACTAACCGAAATTTTCGATCAAAGCGCGCGGCTTTTAAAGCGAAGCGGTCCCCTCTGACTCTCTCTCTCTCTCTCTTCCTCGTTCACTTTTTTCTGTGTCCGCTCTTTGATTTTTGGCCGACGACACCGGACGCCGTTTCGGAGTCTAGTTCGCGGTGGAACGGGATATCGGTGATTATCGGCGGTTCGAATGTCACGCGAGAGAGTGAGTGGAGGACACCGGACCGGTCGCGCTTATTAATTATGCGCTGACACGTGTATTTTTGCTTTATTCTGGCCGCAGATTGAGTTTCTCGTTCATCATTCATAGGTAGCTCTAGTTAATGCTAACAGCGATAAATTCACGTTTCTCGTTACCAAGTGTTTTTATTATTATTTATCGATATATTAAACAGTTGGCAGCGTCGGCCGTGTCATGATCGGTCGAAAATTAATTATTCGTTACGCAAACACGAAACCGGCGGGCGCGCGTGTGTCACGTGTCCTTCGCTCGGCAAACAGTGACGGTATTTTTTCGGAGTGCAAACACATCCCACCTTCGATTTTTTCTCCACCCTCGCCGCACTGCGTATTTTCGTTACCCCGAAGCTCTCGCGCGCGCCCTCCGGATATTTATTATTTTTAACGAGCGATCGAGCAACGCGCGTTTTATGCTCGTCCAGCTTTTTGGACGATAAAACAACGCGCGTGAAGACGCGCCAGCAGAGTGGAGAGCTATGGAAATTTTCTGTTTTTACAGCGAGGTTGGATTTTGCATTTCGTGTTTTTTTTTCTGCTCCTGTGCGCCCCGCCCGAAATTTCGATACACATACCGCGCGCTCGACGTGCAAAATAAAAGTTGATGGTTTTTAAAAATATGGCCGATGAAGGGCCGAGCGATCATGTTTTGCTTCCGATTTTTGCATGAAAGCGTTGAATAAGTCATGTCAAATGATGGAATTTGGCCATCGCGAGAGTTTATGGAGTGATAAAGTTTATATATTGCTTCGACACTCTAGTGGTCGCTTTTGTGATATTGAAATATATGTGTTTAAAAATCACTCGTTTTCGTTATGCATTTGCCTCATCATCGTATTCTTCACTTTTCACCGACACTCTTGGTGTCAATTATTATGAATGAATTTATGTCTGAACATAAATTATTTGGCATGCCATAGAATATATAACAAGGTAAATTTATAAAATAATAAAATGATAAAACAGGATCCAAAAGTCACAAAAGAAAGATTTATATCGTATATAATAGCGACAACATAGAACGTGTAAAACATGCAATGACGTCGAAGTTTGTAGTGTACTAGTCTGATCGCACCATGAAAAATGTATCATTTCTTTAAAAGCAATCATTTAGTCAAGTTAACAATCGTCTAATTTCCTTGATATACAAGTAATACGATCAGACATGTAGCAGTCGTATATACGCAGTACGTGTCAATAGAGAAAACAGAAAGAGTCGCATACACTGCTAAGTCCTCGTCATATATGTAGAATATATCGATATATATATAATATTTATGTACATATACTTTAGTGTACAGCATGTGAAGAGGTGGGGGCAGATAGAAATGGGAAAGGGGCGGGGAGGGGGGGGGGGTAGAAAATAAAAGCTCGCTCACGTTCCACGAGTATACACGAAAAGATACGCATCTATATATCTATCTACATATATATATATATAAAACATAATGACGCATGCACGCGCGAGCGCAAGTGATACGGTTGCGTGCAAAACACTCCCTCTCTTCGAAGCCTTTACACGTAATTTCGCGCGTACTCATGAGTCGCCTCGTATATTTTTTTCAGCGCTTGTTCGTCTACTTGTTTTTCGCACTGATTTTCGAGAAAAATCGCTGGTTTAGTTAGGTTTAGAGATCTTTTCATTGTTTATTGGTGAGAAAATTCGTTGATGCTGGGTTAGCTAATTAATATTCATTTATAAGAAATGATTTCGTTTGATTGAGTAGTCAACTTTGCCTCGGGACTACCAAGTTGAAAACACTAAACTGTAATACCACTGTTTTTTTTATAAAATCGTACTCTAACCTCAAAAACTTAACTGATACTTGAAATTCAGAACTCCGGTAATGCCGAGTACCTGCTCCCAAATAAAAAAATTGCCTAACCGTAGACAGGAAAGGTGTCTTCTCGCATAGAGAGTATGTGCGCGAGTGTGTAAGAATGTGTGTACGTGCGTGATGCGATAGAGTCTTTTCGCTGGAACTTACCGACGCCGTGGTAGGCCTGCATGCCTGGATACGCGGCGGCGTGCTGCAGGGCCGCCTCCCCATTGGGCAGACCTTGTGCTGGAATGGACAGATGAAGGGCATCTACACTTCAGTAAGCTCAGCTCTTATCAGGGAGAGGGATGGCTTAACCTAGGGCCCCCCACACATAGCTTCGCCCGTTTTCCTAGCCGCTTTCTCTACTATATAATGCTTCTATACACATTCATTCATAACTAATTATTAGCAAAATTTGATTTTAAAAATCTTTTAATTCAATGCCTGATTCTACTATTTTATTAGCAACATTGAAGAAAGAAAAAAGGCAGGAATACGAGCATTCTATAGAATTATTAAGGGGGGCCACAGTCTCTGGGCGAGGTTGCCTCAGTCATACTCACGTCCCGCATACGTCTGGGGTATGCCGTTCGTGTAGACGCCTGGATCGGAGGTCGGCTGGCCATTGGGCGTCTGCGCCGCCATGTTGAAGTTGGGCATCGTCGGTGAGGGCAGCGAGGGCAGAGCACCGTTCACAGGTTGTCCCGTGCCTGTCGCACCTAAGGTCAGGTCTTAGTGGTTTTAATCTGCACAATGCGGCCACTCGCACTCGACTTTCGAATTTCGCGCCTTCGTCGTTACCAACATTACTTGTAGAGAACCGTTTACAACTTTCCGTGCTATTAGCGTTTTTACGGCGCTGGCTTCCGCGCCCCCGTGAATAGTACATTTCGACACGGGTGCTGAAGGTGATTATTTAGCTCATGTGACGTTTTTCGCACGAGCGAAGCGAGTGAGAAAAGTCACATGAGCGAAAAATCTTATGCACCAGTTTCGAACCGTATTTTATACCACGAGATCCGAATAATCATATTAAAGTTATAATTTTGAGGTTAGACTGGTATAAAGACTATTATATGCCTTTTAAAGCGTTAACGGATCCATGTATATATGTGTGCACGGACGCGAGTGGGAGTTTATCCGGTACACGACTTTAGAGCATGCGATCCTTTTTGACAGTAGAAAGATATTCGCGTACGGGGGCGTAAAATCGTTATGGGCCTTCTCGTATTCTGTTTTTTTTTACGAAAGAAAATCGTATAATTTACGACCACATAAAACTTTTGTTTTGTCTCGCTCGGTTGGCAACATTAGAGGCGAGAAATTCAAATCGGTCGTCGAGTACTTTAAACTCGTATAGAGGTATTAATGTGATGCATAAGTACCAGAGGTTGGCGGTACAACCGTATTCGGCATGCCGTTGAGCGCGTGGGGCAGCTGGGCCCCCGCGGCCAGTGCGGCCATGGGCCCGATGTACGTGCCCTGGGCCGTCGCGGCTGCCATCAGTGCCGCCTGCTGCTGCAAATTCGAATGTACCAAGGTGTTACGTACAAGAAGAATTATTTATATAATGTGGGGATTATCTGCTCCTGTATAAGCTACTTTTCATAAGTAGGATGTACCGAATATGCAATCGAATTATACACACTTTCATCATCTTATTGCACCGTGAAACTTTTCACCCCCCCCCCCCATCGTTATCGTCGAAAAAGAAACGACATCACGGGAAATACTATCGTGCACAACAATGCTATCTTCGAGAAATTGCCTTTCAATTAGATATTCAGCTCCCCTTCCTCGTGACACACAAAAAGCTGTAGAATCACAGAGGAATACAAAAGCTCTCCCTCTTCTTCCCCCTACGCACATATTCGCCATTACGTCGAAAGAGAAGAAACCTTGCAACGCGCAATAATAAAATTCCTGCTCTTTTGGCCTTTTATTACCTGGAAATTTTCCTCGAAAAAAAAAATGAAAAAAAGCCCTTACTGCGTTTGAAAATATTTCTCGAATAAAAGGATGAGCCCCTCGCCTAACGCTTAAGTCGGTAATGTCGTTGTCATTGTTGCTGTTCGGTATACCTGAGCATAAGCACTGTAGGGACCGAACTGATTGAAAACAAAGGGATTGATGAGGCTCATGTTCCCGGCCATTTGCTGCATGCGTCTTAGCTGTCTCTCTTTCTCAGTGTCTGCAAATTTCACCACTAGGCTTGAGGACGCACCCTGCGAACAGAATAAATTGTCGGATGTGAATTAGGCGAGCTGGATTGGAAACATATATTGCAAAAATGTGTACCAGTGAGGATTTCTACAGTCGGAAAAGAACCTTAGCTCGAGAATAGATAAGAAAAAGGCTTATCTTTGTCCCTTGGCAAATGATACTTTATCGACTGTAAAGTGCCTCTTGTTACGGGTTATCAGACATTAAATATTGTATTCAATAAATATATATATATATATATATATATATATAATTGCAGATTAGTTTTAAAAACGCACCATAAGAGCGAGCGACTCGCGAATCTCCAGCGTGTTCCCTCCCAAATTCCCTCTCATAGCTAGGCCCGCTATTAGCCACACCTCAGCTTCTAAAATATAAACGCGCGCAGCGTGCCGCGGCAACAGGTGGTCAGGTCACGCGCGCCGTCGCGCGGGAAGCTCTCGTTACGGGCTCGCGGCCTCGCAGGTGATATATTATATTCGCGTCGTCGATGCAAATACCGCGCGTGCCTGACTTCGAGCCTGTAATGACGCTGCGGAGAGGAGGGGGTGTGACAGTCACGCGAATTCCGACGCGTGCGTTTCATGCCGGGGAAGCTCGTGGGGGAATTGCCTCGGGAATAATCGGGCTGTGTTCGCCTTTTTAGTTCGAGTGACTTGGTGGCTGAAGGTGTGTGGATTTTGGGAAAGGTATAAGGAGGAAAGGTACAGCTTAGCAAAGGTGTGTAAATCTATCCTTGTACTGATCGAAAATTCATGGAAAATTTGCAGGAGCTTTATATTAATAATAACCCACTCAAATGAATCATTGTATAGATATACGTTTAGTATGATTCAGGCTATCTGAACGTAGCACTTTTTACTCAACTCACTATTCATTCTCGGCGCAGCCTACGAATTCCGAGTCCCGCACTATATTCCCCACGAATACGCGTCTGCAGTGAAATTCAGCCGTCGTTACAGCATTCCGCATTCCCCTCCACCGTGTGGCCGCGCATTCACGGAGCTGTACGTCATCCCGGCCTTTGTACCGCACGTGCCTGTATCATATCCATCGGACTATATGGGCGCACGTGCGCGCGCGAGGCTTTAGTCATTGGATTACGCGTAATTAAGCGCGAGCGCGCACTTTGACGTACGCGCTTCTTTTTTTTTTAACTTTCGCTGCGGGATTGGGAAACGCGATGCGAAGGGTATTGATTTCTGGGGCCCCGCGGGATATAGGGAATTCGAGATGGTTGTTGCTCGCCTGCAGTAATAATGCGCGAGGGGGCGTCTTCAGCTCTATTTCGAATTTCTGTATTGCGGGCAAATGTTCTTCTTTTCATGGAATCCGTTCCGCAATGATATAAGATATTCACCTAGGATGATTTTTAATAAGCCCTGCTCGAAGTACAAGGCAGAGAATCTCGTCCTCGATTCCGCGTGAATGGGGGCAGCGTGAGGGCGCTTAGCATTAGCAGCATCCTCGCTGGAAATCGGAAAAAGCTACAGCACCTCATGTCTCCCCTCTTCCTCTTTCTCCCCGCTGCTGAATGGGAGGGGGGCGACTTTTTCAATTAGCGGGCACAATGCAAACGCGAGATCAAAGCCCGCACCGGGGGTGGGACAATTTGCATCGATAGCAGAGGGCGGGCCTCATTATTGGGGGATTACGCGGGGTTATCAGCTATCGGTAGTTTAGCCCATCGGCGCTTCGTTATCGGCGGATTTTTACGCTCGACCTCGTTATCGCAGCGCAGAGAGCGAGCACTGAGGAGCATTCACGGGGTTAAGATTGGTTTTAAGGTCGCCTGGCTGGCCACGAATGCGGCCGCGGAAATAATTATGTACGTCCGTTCGAGATTACGTGCTCGGGTCGGCGGACAATACACGAGCAGAGGTAAGAGGGGGTAATTTTATTCGTGGTGTAAGCGCAGCGGATTCGCCGCAGAGTGTAGTGCGGGCCTTTTCGCGCGTGTGCGACTATTTTGAAAGGGAGCTTGCAGCTCGTATTTGAATTGCGCTTGAACAAAAATACTTGGCCAGTGTATTCGAATCGACATAGCCCTGTAAATTCGAATTCTCCGGGCCGCGAGGCACAAAAGTCATCGCCTCGGCAATTCGGCCAACCGCTCGTAAAGTCCCTCTTCCTCTCTTGCGCCTGCAGGACACACGCCTATTTGCACCAGCGCCGCGGCCGTCGTCGTCGTCCTCGACTTATCCGGCCGAGCGATCGTTACCGCGCGTCCAGAGCCATTCTTCGCGGGGCTTTACGAGGTGGAAGTTAACATCGTTCATTTAGGCCCGCTCCGCTCGCTCCCTCTCCGCGTATATAATGGAGCGAGTCGCTGTGCTTTATGCCCCGTTGTAACCGATGCGCGTAAAAATGCCGTCGCAGCCGCCGCGGCGAGCAGGGAAAAACAATAACCGCGCGCAGGTGGAGAATCGTACGCGGGATGAATCCGGAATGAAGCGCGCGCACACGAGCGAGCATGAGAGCGGCTGGAGGATAGTAGTAAAAGTTTTAGATGTTTTTATAAAGTAAAAGTTTTAGATGTTTTTATATAAAGGGGCTGTAAAAGCGCGCGTTAAAAGGCCCCGAGTGGCTATGCCTTCTTGTAGTACGCGCGACGCTTTTTTTTCTCTTGCTCGCGATCGCCGGCTTCGAGAGGCTTTCGAGCTGCGCCAAGTTTCATTTCGAAGGGAATGATATAATGGGGCTTTTATTTTTTTGGCCGTGTCAATGCGAAATGGGCTGTTATCGGGGAAGATAAACTTTTATCAGTTTTCTGTGTAAGGTAATTGTATAATTCTACGGAATGGTAAGGGCTGAAATTTTCAAGTCAAAGAATGACGTTGTTTTCTTGGGGAAGTAAAAAGTGAAGGATATAGAGGCTTGTTTCCACATTGAAAGACAATTATCCATTTGTCATATCGGCGAGACTATTTTTTCAATAATGGAGCCTCCATTCCCGACTCCCATTACACGCGAGGCAACCCATAAAAAGAATACTGCATCTAATGAATTATCCAATTCAATCGCTTTACCATGGCGCCGCACGGCGCACGCGAGCGTCCCGCCTAACCTAAGTCAATCTAATTCATCGATCGGCCGTATCCCTAATTTCACA
>JAPYZO010006090.1:0-25406 GCA_030522905.1 Torymus flavipes | reverse complement strand
CCGCGATCATTTGGGTCACGTGGCGCCTATATCTACCTATATGTATATATATGTAGGCTGCGCCTTTAAGTGCGCGCGCATCGATCAATTCCCGGCTCATTACTACGTATGCGTGTGTAACGGCCCGTTCCAATTCAATACGTCGCGGCGCATAATTTCGCGGCCGTCGTAATGAGGACCGCAACCGGAGATAAATCATCGCGGCGAAGGGAGGCTGGGAGAGAGAATTAGTTTGACCACGTTTCTCACTCACTCTCCCCTCCCCCCTCTCTATCCCTCTCTATCCCTCGATTTCCGTGCGGTGAGTGTATGCCTCCGCGTATAGTAGAGCGCGCGTGCGCAAGTGTTGCGCGCTATACGTATTGCCGAGGTCCTCCGCAAAGCTAATACGGAGGAGAATTGCGATGCCTTGAATTGCGCGCATGTAGAGGGAGGGGACCAGGGGACGGACGTGAGGTTTATTGTCTACCGATATATGTCAGGAATATTGATTGTTGCGATTGCAGGAAAGCACGGCTTTCGTATAGAAATTCAATAGAATTTGAAAAGTGCAGTTGAGCAATATCTGCCAGAAGACTAGACTTTTCCATCTGTAAACTAAAGCATCGATCCTTCAGATATGGATATTTAGCGAGACGAGGCATTTAACCTCGGCAAGCTCCTCATGCGGGGATGCCGGGGGACCGAGCGTGGCCAGCGATCATCATCATCGCTCGAAGACGTCGACGTTGGTTCTTCGACGAGCATCGCTGCTGCAATCCGGCCGTGTCCTTGCGGTTCCAGCCATTGAAGCCTATACGTGTATACGCCCTATACCTTAACGGGTCCTCCTCCAATCAGCTGGTAATTGCTTCATTCCGCTCCGCGCTCGCTCGCATCGTTTCGTCCTTAACGTCCAGCCGGCGTTTGTCTCCAGCAGAAGAGAGAGAGAGAGAGGGAGAGAGAGAGAGAGAGGGAGGAGATAGCTGATAGGATAGGACGGATGGAGGAGTTAACATTGCGCGAGCGCTCGAAATGGATTCTCTCACCGAGAGGAATGTTTGCTCGAGAGGGGAGCCCGAGTGCGTTTCGATGATTGTTTGGTTGGCAAGCTCGGAATGATGGGTTGGGCTTTTGCAGAAGAGCTAATTGAATGGGGAACAGGCGCGCGCCCATTATATGTATATAAATATGATGGAAGGGAGCGCCGCCGGTGTGTGTTTGGACGCGGCCGCGGGAAAGGCAGATATATGCTGCTGTCGGAAATAACATTATCGTGTTGCTGTTTGTGGTTTGTTTCTCGGCTACGAGCAATCTGATCATCCCTTTTAACACACTAATAATAAATTAGCCAGGCTTTCGATAAGTCTCATTTCAGTTAATACACATATATGTCCGTCATTCTCGGCACGAATAAAAGCCCCCCTCAATTAAACGGCGGTTATCGTAATTGCCCGGAAAATGTAAATAATCTTGCCAGTAAGTTTAAGTGACCTCGGCACTCAGACGGTCAAAGGTATCGGATTCTCGCGCCGCACGAAACTTTCTCCATCTCTTTGAAGGAGCGAGAGAGTGAGACGCTCTGCGGCACCTATACGCATAAGTGGGCGCACTCTCTCCCTCTCTCTCTCTCTCTTTCTCGAGGAGCAATTTGTCGAGTGCTCGCTAGCTCGCTTCTTACTTTTCTGCCTCCTTTTTTCCACGGCAAGTGGCCCTTCGCGGTGGCTCTGGCTTTTACTTGACGCGCGGAGAAGGAGGAAGGAAGAGGGAACTTTGCAAATTGCACGGAAGAAGAGTATGTAATTGTTGGCCTAACGAAGGAAATTGTCGAGGGGAATTTTGGAGCGGTGGGCTTTCGAGTGGAGTATAGAGTTAGTTGCGGGCTGCGGGGTGTATTTGTGTCTTCGAAATTTTCACTGGAATATAACAGCGAATCGCATTGTGTTAAAAAAGACATACCCTCTTATTATATGTAAAAAAGAAAGCGTATATATCGCATTAGATTTTCCTCCTCGACTGATCTCTCCTTAACCCCGACGCATAACTTATTCTCACCCCGGCCGTCAATCCCTCTCGCGTCCCACAAAAGAAGCATCGCGGGTACAAGCCCATATAGCCAACCCTCCTCTCGTCTCCCCTTACCATATTCCCCGACTCGAAAATTCCACTTTTTCCCCTGCCGCCTTTTCCGCTCTCTTCTCCGGCATTCCTCTGCTTTCAGTTTCGAAAAGCCCTCGCGGAACACAATAACACGTGCGTATCTCTTTCCCTTCCCACACGTGACGCAAGTGGATAAGCCTCCGCGCGAGGCGCATGTGTGACAAGGAACGTCACGCGCGCGCGCGCGGAGCTGAAATATTGGACCGGTGGAAAGAATTGCGCGAGGCGGACGGATGAGAGAGAAAATTGGATGACGTGACGGAAATTTCACGAGCACGCGCTAGCTGTGGCAGCTACCTTTCTCGTTTTTTCAAGGAGCGAGAGAGCTAGAGGATGCTTCTTTTTGTAGAACGGTGCAAGGGAATAAGGTAATTAGAGTGCGTGTGTGTGTATATGAGAGAGAGAGAGAGAGAGAGTGAGAGGCAGGTAAAGGCTTGCGGTTATGGAGACTTTGAATTACAAGAAGGTGATTCAATCTTGTACATGAGCATTTTATTATTTGTAATGCAGGAATAAAGCTAGGTAGTATAAATGAGGAAAAACTATAATAACGAGGACTGAAAATACAAATAGCCATACTTCCCTCTTCCTCAAAAGCATAAAGCCTCTACGCGCTCCTCCAATCACACCAGCTCCTCTTCCCCCCTCTCTCCAGCAGGTGAAATCTCGTTATCTCGCGGTCGGAAATTGTCTCCCACCCTAAGGCCAGCGCGTAACGGCATTTATCCGGCGCGTATCGGCTTGCGCCCAGCGAATCGATATCTCATTTCTTAGGCGGCGACACGTCGGCGTGTAATGCGATTCGGGCTCCTGTGATGGCGGATCAATTGCGAGCGCGCGGGCGCCTGGCGTGAATATAATGGCGGGAGAGGGAAAGAGAAAGCAGAGAGGCCGACGGGGAGAGGAATTCGACACTTTTGATACGCAGAAGAGGAAGGGAAAAATGATACAGCCGGCTGATGATTTGTTTTGCTGAGGTAACGAGGCGATTTTTCGACTTTTTTGAGGGAAGGGTGGCTTGGTTGCTTTGCGTGAAGACGATTATTCGTCATTATGGCGCGTCAGAATCGCTCTTTTCTTAGCCTCTACAACTTCTACAGTAGACATAACCTATGGGAATTGCCAATCAATGAGGATTGTTGGACAATGTGGCCTGTACCATACATAATTCTCCTTGGGTAGTTAACTCGTATGGTTTAGAATTGTCTAGAACCTCCCTATAATTCTCTAGGGTTGTTAAGGTAAGCAGAAAGTTGGATCACTGATACAGAACTCCCATTGATAGGAAATTCCTATTGATCGGGATTCCTCATATATAGCTTATCTACTTTCTGCGTCGAGAAAAAGTCGATGAGAGGCGGTGAACAAAAAAGGGCGACGCCAACGACGACGACGACGTGCATCGATTGCCGAGCATCCGCGCCGACGTGGGAAATTCTATTATCCAAGTGGAATTCCCTCAGGATTTCGCCGTCGTCGTCGTCCTATCACTTTTGCGTATACAGCGACGAGCGACATGCAGATTTTTCCGCTTGGACAGGCTCACTGCAAGGGTGATTCTCGTATCGAACGTGTTGTCCGTGTGGTTCTACAATGACGTGCATAAAGTGGAGCAGTCGGATTCAAATGATATTTTATGCAGAATATTCAACTTACTGAGAAGAGAGTGAGAGAGAGAGAGATGCAGATACCTTCTTAATTCGAGAAAGCTCGTGAACTGCACTTAAAAAATCGTAGACACTTGTATACACACAGCCCCGCTCTCTCACCTACTCTCTTCCCTGCGGTATTAAAAATTCTCTCCTCTCGAAAACGCTTGGCTTGCGTCTGTGTCCGAGTGAGAGGCGTAGGGGGAGAGGGTGCGACTGGCTGGCACTGCCTCTGGCCCCTTCTCTCTCCAGCGAGGCGGAAAAAATCGCATGTGAAATTTATGCGGTGAGTCATATACCCCCGACACACTTGCGCTTTTCCAGCGGGGAGCGCCGCCGCTGCCGCGTACGTACGTACACGTACGTACGTCGTGATGGTGACGGTGGTGGTGGTGGTGATGGTGGTGTTGATTTTTCGCTGCTCGGAAGGGTTGCTCGGGGTGGTAGTCAAAGGTTGTAGAAGGATTGAGAGAAAGAGAGAGGGGGGTGGGGGGGAGTGGGAAAAATAAAGGATAGCATGCGGCTTGTAAACGATAAATAAAGTATGTGTGAATGTATGTTTGTATGAGACATTTCATTTCAATCGCCCTCAGCTTGAAAATAATCGCAAAATAAGCTATTTTTAAGCTTGTGTAAAAAACGAGAATAAATGATTTTCATCAAGCATGATTTTTGTATAAATTTTGAGCTGAACTCTCGGCGGTGCAATGCCCCGCCCGTTTTAATGGAAAAATTACAGTTTTTGATGGAGCACACACATTTGAAAAAGTATAAGCTAAAAAAACACTTCTTCTCGAATTTTCATCATAAAAGTTTGACTTAAAATCTAGAAAAATTATGCTTGATAAAATTTGTTTCAATCTTCTGGCCTTTTCCGCTAGCTGAAACGTAGCTTGACAGTTAAAATGAGATGCAGCTCATATGTGTGAGTGTGCGCATGAGTAAGTATATACGTAAGACAACAATCAGACGACGAAGCTCTATATGACATGACATATATCCATGCGGTATATATATAACACGGTTGTCTACACACTTACGTTGAGAGAAACAAGAGTGGCCGTGATATACAGATATATAAATAGATATTTATGTATAATATTGAGTTCTCAGCGTGGTTATATAATCTACTACACATCGCACAGCTAGGTTATAAAGGAGAAAACACTGCGACAGGGTGCAATATAGTGAGCGACCTAGGAAGGTCCGTTTTTTTTTTCTTTGGTTGTTGTTTGTTTTTCGGGGAGAAGTGGCAGTTGTCGTAGATCGTACAATCGCCGCGGATAGGGGTCTGTACTTACCGGCATAGTTTGGCTACCGTGCAGAGAATTAATCGCTCCTTGTGCTTCCTGGTGCGATGAGAATTTGATGAATGCGCAACCTGAAACACAAAGACAACAACGATGAGTATGGGATTGAAATAAGTTAGTGCATCGTTTCCTGCTTAACCAATCAATTTCGTTTTATTCATTCATTCGAAGTTAAAAATAAAATACGACGGATCATCCTCCGGGAGCGTCATAGTCAGGATCATCCCGCACTAGCATTTAGTCCATACAATACGCTCGTCACCGGCAGCCCCGCAACCGCATTCACCCACCAGCTTTCGCCGCACCACCTCTCAACAGCCATTCTCACGCTATTACATCATCTAGTAATCCCACGTATCATCCCTCCCGGCCTATATCGTATAATAGTCCATTTATCACTGCGCCCGCGCGATGAGGGAAAACATCTCGGCGAACATAAATCTCGAGGAAAAAAGTGTACATTAGCCGGCTGCTGCTGCTGCTACCGCTACTCCGTTTCTGCAACTCCGGAGACGATTAATCGGCGAGAGAGAGAGAGAGAGAGGACGATAGCTATCATTACGCTGTGCGCCTGTGCTTATTGCCCGAGACAATGAGCACGCAGGAGGAAAGAGGAGAGTGTGTTCATCAATCGTACGAGGTGGAATCTTATCAGCGACAGCACGTGCATCGCTGAGTATTAACGTACGCCGGAGGGTTGGATATAGATGGAGCAAGGATATTGCTGATGCGGGCTTTGCTTTGCGCTCGGTGCGTGAATCTACAGATAATTGTTTTATCTTTCCAGGCTGTTAGGTTTATTCAGTTCACTCTAAATAACTATCATATATCCTAATTATGTTAGGAATGCTGCTTTGTCTATCGAAATCTTTCAAGGACTTTCCCAAGTGTAACATGGTCTTTCAACAGCCATCTACAGCCGCCATCAATCAACCTCCTGCTTCCATGTCTCTGAAAATCTTTTAATATCCTCAGACGTTTCCAATTCCGCTGCAACATTTTTCTCCTTCTCACCTCTATTTCCGCACAAAATTGTTTCTATTTACCAGGACTACCGAGTTTCCATCTTCGGGCGTATTAGTTCTGTGTGCGAGAAATCGGTGCGCGTCCAGCCTGTGCCAAGGCCGGCCCAATTCTCGCGTCGAATTTTTTTACGACCGAAACGATCATGACGACGCGCGACATATGGACGCAGTCTGCTCGAGAGGGCGTAATGCGACGGGCCGAGGATATGCCGGGATGGCATGTATATGACGACTGTAGTGATATTTTCATGTAAATTATATCTGTAAATGCAATAATTTACTGCGCAGTTTGAAAGCATTAAGTGCAGAGTGTAACACGGTAGTCATTATACCAGGAAAATTTTCGCTCAGACAGAAATGTCGCATTATTCAAATGAAGTTATATGCGATCATTTCTGGAAATGAAATTTTAGTATAAGTACCCTTTACGATCCCGTGCAATTATGCCATGCGTGGTCGTTTAAAATTAATGAAGCCGCGTAATCATTTTAATCATTTTCCCCTGCTACCTATATACACCTGCATTTGATAATTATATCATTTCAAGCATTTTGTTTCTTAGACGAGCTTCTAACTTTCTAAAAAATTCCTCATCCAGCCTCTCGCACTTTTTGACAAAATGACTGCCTCTCTTCCTTCTCCTCCACTATTTAAAGCCCACAAAGCCGACCCTTTGCCCGCTGCGTCACGTTCGCACTGAGGCTAATCGATATAACCGCCCTCGCAAAAACCGCAACTGAGCAGATGCTCGCGCTTGTAAATCATTAGGCTATTCAGAGTTGGCGAGGGTGCGAGATATTTCGATGCTGATGCTCGTGGGTTAGGAGAGTTTGGACGACAGGAGATATAAATAATTGAGACTGCAAGAGTTGTATTTCGTTGTTATTTGGAAAAATATGATGAAAATAATTTGTTAGCCTATATTTTGTAATTAAAAAAGATCTCGGACATTCATCCATGTATGATCATTAGTGCGACTAATGGACTTTTCAAGAAGAAAAAATAAAATAAAAGCGATAAATAACGGAATTTATACATATTTTTAAAGCTTTATTACATTAGGTCGGAATTATGATAAAAACTCGTCATATCTTTTAATAAATTAACCAGCCGTGTGCGTATTCATTCGACACTTGAAGTGCGCCAGTATGACGGCACAAACGCCGAAAACATCAAACAGCCTCTCGAAACACACACTACTACTATACGCGGGCCGAGCCCTGATAAATCAGCATTATCAATCAAAGGCATAATTCATTCGATACGTCGGTGTGTCCCCGAAAAGCGCGCTCGCGACTCTCGAGTTTACCTCTAAAGCAGCGCGTGGCGAAAAGCAGCGGCGCATATTTCACAATCGAAAAGCTCTGAATCAACATTTTTTTAATTAAAATACCCTTTCGAAACGCCCGCGCGCTTCACGTTGAAAAATATCCCTTTGACAAGGTTCAACGATTTTTTTTCGAAAAAATCGCCGTACATTCGTCATTCGACTCTTACGATATAGAGAGAAGTGTGGGGCAATTTTGAGCGCTTGCGCGATCGATTTCGAATGAGATTTCCTTTCATCTGGTTTTCCTTTACAAACGTTGCTGTGCGCTTTTTTCGTATCGGAGTGAGCGAGAGTGAGCGAGAGAGAGAGAGAGAGATTTTTTTTTTAATTGACGAGAGAGGGGGGATGAGAGCGAGGAAAAGTCTGAAACGGATAGCGCCCGCGGCCCCGCTGTGTTTGTTATCGGAAAATTCGCGAAAGAGTTAACACGATCCGAGAACGGGGCGCGCGGCCATTCAATTAAAAATCTTTTCTTTCTAATGAACGGCACGTCAAGGAATTTCGTTTGTTTTATTCTATATTCGGGGATAACAATGGAGGATTTCGTCCGTCTAATTAGTCGATGAATATACAGAAAAAGCTAGGCTTTGGCAAATGCTATTAATTAATAAGTAGAAGGAAATGATAAACATTATTGGCCTCTAGCCATGTATCCTTTACAGTAGAAAAAAAAGTAAGTTCAATCCATCGGTCTCTCGTGTCGGCGATAGATGTATTTTTAATTTGACTAAAAGTGAATTGACGAGGGCGATTAAAATTCATCAAACCCGCGTGCAGGCGCAAACTCACCTAACCCACTTAGCCGAACACAATTTCCCCTCTCTAACGAGAAAAAGGCGAAACTTTCGGAATCGAACTTTATCGAGAGCCGCCGCGCCAACTTCCGAGGGCTTCGACAACCGTTTTTCTCTCTCCCTTTTTCTCTCTCTCTTACTCACCCGTCCCCTCCGAAGAAGCGTAATTCATGCAAATTGCGCCTTAAAAAGGCAATTAGAAAGTTGGCGATTCCTTTAAAGTGACCCGCGACCGCCCCCTCCCCCCCTCTACCGTTCCAGTCAGCGTTTACCATAGAAATTAGACTGATATACATTGCAAAGTCGGCAGTAAGTGGTCAGAGGAGCCGTCAGCCCGGGCCTAAGCGAAGAAACGTGTCGTCAGTGTCAATTTCATTTATGAGGGAGAAAATCTCGTTTGCCGCCTCGCGCCACGTCGCCTTTCTTTGCATAGACAGTGCGCGAGCGCGGAGACACCGGGAGGGAGAGAGATGGATGAAGTGAGAGAAAGGAGCCGGCGATCGGATATTCGCTCGCGGATGTAACGCAATATTCGATTCATGAATTAATGATGAAAGTCCCTTTTCTCTGCGGGGATAGAGCGAGTGAGAGAGGGCTGGGAGAAGGAAGATTTATTGCGGATTGCGAAGGGGGAGGGAGAGAAAGAGCGAGAGGGTATTATTAACGGTAGAAAAATTTTAATTGAATTCTATATGTGATGGATTAATTGTCGATGTGCCGGCAGGAAGGGGATGGATATAAATTGAGCTTTTTATTGCTATATCCGTATCCTTATAGAACTACCATTAAGACACGATGCTGGTATAAAACTTTTCAAGCTCAAAAAATTTTCTTATATTTTCTTGCTCTACCGTTTCCTTACTTTACAGAGAAGCACTCGGAATTTCGAGAGCATTCCCTGCGGGGAGAACGCGACCACGCTTAAATTGCCCTAATTTCATTGTTAACAACAGCCGCTTGCCGCTAACAATTAACTGTATACGCAAAACAAAAAGCATTTCGGATGCTGGCTGCCGCGCACTCGCCGACCCGAACCTAACGACTCTTCCGCGCGCGCTCGCATCAAAGCACCGTACTTCTTCCTAAAACCCATAATTCCATTGTCCTCCTCCGCCTCCTTGTTTTAATTAAAGAAAAAATAAAAAAACGGGAGACGGGGCAAGAGACCAACTGGCGAAGAAGGAGCCGTGGAAAATAAGTCTCTCTTTCTCTCCCGCCGCTCTCAGTCGGAAAGTTCGAGACCGAGAAACTATGTTTGCCCGTCGCGAACAACGGGGAGGAACAACAAACACGCGGACAAACCGATCGATATAAACTCGGCGAGGGAGAGAGACTTTCCATTCGTATATTTGATTGCTTGGCAAACATGTCCAAGTTTATCGGACGACGGTGGCGACGGCGACAGGAGTGGGTAAGTAAATGTCGGCTGGGGAGGAGGGAAGAAAGTTGAGCGAAAAGGGCTTTTTGAGAAGAGAGAAAGAGAAAGGGAGAGGCTATGAGAATTTCGAACGGAATGGTTGACAAAAAGAAACGAAAAATGGCCAATTGTTTTGTTAATTAACAAAATACTACAAGGGCTGTGTTTGCACACGGGTATGTTTTATTACAAAGCATTGTTAAATTGCGCTAATTTGCAAAAAATACAAAATTTACCGAGAATTTTGCATTATACAACAACAACAACATCAAAATAATTATATTCACGAAGAAACAGCGTGGGCGCGCGCGCGCGTAAAAGCTTTTCATAATTAAAATTTTTATTAATTCGAATAAAACACGTATGTACATCATACCTACATGCGCGTTACGAATACCTCGTCCACGTCACGGCGGAAGAGTTTAAAAATTTAATTAGTTTTTCCAGAACATAGGCGCGCGTGCGCGCGTAATAACATCAGATACTTATACAAACGCATTTCGGAACGTGATATACGCATATGAAAAATATTCAAAAGTCAGCGGAGGCGTTAATAAACGTGCGTTCGCGTGCGCGAGTATAAGGGCCTTTTCAATTTTTCCGAGCGGCCGCGCGCGCCATAAAAGGCCGCTGTAAAAGGACGGAGAGAGGGAGTGAGAGAGATAAAGAGAAAGGAATCGACGAGTACTTTTCTGCACGTGTGTAAAGATTTTTAGAGCATCCGCATCGTAAAGTATATACGAGCGCAAGGGAGCGATAATGAGTTCGATGCCGCAGCCGACGTGAGAAGACCGATGAAATTAGTATATAAAATAAGGAAAGGAAATACGCGTATGAACTTTGACGTGCTATCCATCGCATGGACGTGTGCCGTCGATTTTCGTCGAATCAATTTCGTTAATTAGTCTACTAAACTCCGCTCTTATACTTGGCGCAGGCTCGTATATATCCCTCTGCCATCATCGTTTTTCTATGCGCGGAAAATGCTATATACTTACTGATTTACGAAGGAAGCGCCACTCACGCCTTCCCGTTACACTTTATTAATAAATAATTTTAGCATAGGCTCAGCCTACATGCGCGTATTAAAAGCACCGACTCGTACTTTACGACCTTTCGCTGTATATATAACGTTTACGAGCCGGGGGAAAGGTGAGTTTGATCTTTCGAACACCTGAGGGGGAGAGAAAGAGAGAGAGAGAGAGAGCTTTGCAGTGACCCGCTTCCGGATCGAGTCTCCTTTGTGCGAAGAGTGAAGAAGCCTTGGGTTATATTTCCGAGAATATATGCGCAATAGATTCGGTTGTTTGCGCTTGTGAGCGCAGGTAAGTCGCGGGCTGATTGAAATGCGAATGAGCGGCGCGAGGCTGCACGTATAAAGTTTTCACGATCGTTTGAATTTTGATAGCAGGCTTCGGTGGAAGAGGGATATATGCATGCATAGAGTTTTTATGAATTTTTATGTGGAAGTAAGTGAAATATGTTTGAAACATTTTCAAATTTTAGTTCCAAAGCGTAAGCAAAAACTCGCTAAAAGGATATCGCTATTCCAGCCCCGTACTTCCCAAAACAAGCCTGCCAATCCCCCTCAACTCAACGCCGCATCAAAGCCCATAAAACCGATCCTCGATCGCGCGTCCACGCGTAAAATAGAAAATACCCTGCCAAAATTTCCCCATCAGCGCTCTCACTCGCTCAAAATTCAGCCCTCGTTCACTGACGCGGCGTACCCGAAACTGCCGACTCACTTGTAAATCATCTGTTCCGTCAGGCTGGAACAATTCCGCGCGTCGTATAGTCCCACACATTCTCTTCTCCTGCGGCAAGACGGATGATTCTTCTCGGGGTGTTTTTTTTTCACGCGCGAGAAGGGTTGCCCAATGGGTGGGTAGGCATTTCATACGAGTGCGAACACTGTACAATTCCTTCTAAAAATAACCTCGAATTAGAGATAAGCTCTTTTTCAAGGAAAAAAACCGAGCCATAAATAATTCATCTAATTAATTGGAGCGCGCGCACTCGTGGGCGTAAACGCGGAGCGCGCACCGCCGGGAGCTGCTTTCCGCGTGGAAGGATCGTTCCCTATATATAGCCTCGGCGACAACATGTGCCACACCTTCAGTCCACAACAAACACCTATACTCCCACGCGCTCTCCCGTTTCCCTTATTACCCCTCATTCTTTACTCTTTCTTTGCTCACCTAACATTACCAATCTAAATATATATTCACATGGAAAACATATTCCTTATGCTATACTTCGCCTTTATCCAGCCCAAAACCAAAGTTGTCCGCGGGGTGTCACCCCTCCAATACGCCAATTACAATTTAACGACTCGGACTCTGCGCCCTAGCGGTGAATTCATCTAGATTAGAGCGCAAAACTCGGCACACGCGCGCGCTCACCCCGCATATGCATTGAATTACGCCTCGTGCGGGGGCAGGAGTGTGTGTGAGAGAGAGAGAGACAGAGAGAGAGGACGGTCTGCTTTCATCGCGTCCGGCGGAGCTATCGATCGGAGGGACGGGTTTGCACGTTGTTTATGCAGCAGCGCAGTATACACTGCTGAGCTGCGATGGTTTGTCGTGTTGCCTGTGCGTGTACAGGAGGGTGTGAGGAATCCGTGAGAAATTTCGAGTTGGCTGCGTACGTGATGACGGCTAGGTAGCTCAAGTACTATGCGTGTGCAGACAGTTTGAGATCGTCGAAATTTCTTCTAATGTTGGGGGTTATTTTTTCATAAGGACGTATCACAATTATGCAATCCTGTTTCTTACACTTTTAAGCTTTCTATAGGAATTTCGAATTTCTTAATAATGTGTGCTTTAATAATTCTTTGCTTCGTGCTCTATTTTATTAGCGAAAAAAGCCCCACAGCAACCGGCTCTATTCAGCCACACGGTCTCTCCGTTAACATTCAATGCCCTTCTCCTTATTGATTGCCAACAACAAACCATCAATCCATCCGCATAGGCATCTCGAGAGCCCATCGCGAGAGCTCTTCGCGCACCTATACAAACCATATCACATGGAAAAAGATGAACGCGTCCCGAAAGAGCGAACGAACCCTCCTTTATCCTCGTCGTCCTTTTACCGCAGCGCAAAGGGAATTACGCCCAGCCTAATAGACCCTTTCCCGCGCTCTCACATATCGATAACAGACCTTCCTTAACAAACATAAGCTCCGCGGAGAGAGCGGTAGAGAGGGGAAATTGAAGAAATTCGAACTGACCGACACACTGTGGAGGGCCGCCGCGGGAGTGGGGGCGCGGGGGGAGGGGGGACAGCGGGGGGGGGGGGGGGGAGTAATTCCGATGAAAACGCCCCGGGCATTTTCGTGGACGCAGTGAGGATATCCCGATATAGGGTTGTATATATGTATCTATTTTTCGATGACGTCGGTGCGGAGAAGCGGAATGGATTCCTCATCAGCCTCCTAATGAATTATCTCGAATGTTAATTTAACTTTATTTTATATAAATGACTCGGTTTTGCGTTAAACGCGAAGAACCAAAACAAATAGTGTATATCTTGACATTGTACGAGAAAGCCACGCCAATTTGAACACGCGACATTACTTCCACCCCGAACTCACTCCCGCTCTGCTACATTTACGATTTTCGTCGATTTCCTCGGAGGTTCTGCTATATACTGCCACCGCGACAATGCAGCGACGAGATTGCGCGTATAGTAGGTGCGCGCGTCCGCTCGCGCAATCACTTAGTCGCCGTTGCCGTTCCTGCCTATGAAACGACATCTCCGATGAGATGGTTGCGTATAGTGCGCACGCGCACACTTCCGACTTTGGCCTTTGTCATTTTTTGAGTGCGAGGGCGATTATGAAAATGAAACGGGGAGTCTGGATGAGGTAAAGACTCTTCGAATGATTGTCTGCCGAGAGTTGAGAGGAAAGCGTATATGGAAGCGTCTGGTGGTTTTCATTGAGAATATATAGTTTGATAGCTGTAGGATTCGTACTTGTAATTAATTTCGGTCAAATGCTTACTAATATCAGCAATTATTGTATAAAGAAAACCGTGCACCCCAGTCACAATTATTCAAGAGAAACATCTTCTTGCCTCTCCAGCAAGCAGCCTTCCACGCCAACTCCCTCGCGAGTCCAAGAGACACTCTCCAAGAATCTCCTCTAACTAATTAAATAAGAGCCCATGCATCAGTATCGCTCCGCGTTGGTTTAATTAGATTTCGAGGCCTTTGGTGCACCGCCATTTTGTGCGCGCAACGCGCGAAATGGCGTTGATCGCAGACAGTTTATGAGTATTGGAGGGACACTGCTTTTACCTGTCTCTAATAAAAACGTTATACACAGCTTTAAATGAAAACAGCGCGCGTTAAAATTCCTATTTATCAAATACGATAAGATAAAAGCCGAAATTGACAATCGCGCCTAATTATCCGCCTTCGGCTCGCTAATCACCGCGCTGACGAATCGCGCCCATCCGCTTTTTATCTCTCTCGTCTCCCCTTCGAAATGTAGGTTTGTGGCCACTAACGCAAAGAAATCGCCGAGATTAAGCAACTGGCCCGCGCGCTGCGTATCTATCGCGTGCTGAGGGACACTTTCGGACGAGTCGTCGCTGATCTTATCAGATGGCAGGGCATAACAAATGCGCGATCGCGCCCACGCGAGATTTCGTTCCTTTATTTTGTTCTTCTTTCTTTTCTTCCTGTTTTGCCGAAGAGTCCGCACACGGTTTTCGGGCTATTTTTAGCTGACTTAGTAAGTGGTTAAAAGTAGGCGTGCACAGTAAAAGATTTTTTTAAGCTTTTGGAGTAATGCAGGGACAGAGTTCGGGGCTGTATCTTAGCCTGCAAACTATCATTAAGTTTGACCATGATTTTTTCTTTAAATTGCGCTACTCGTTGCCTTCACAATTTATCACAAGTCGAAGAGCGAAAGCAATTCCGGGCTATTGGCCTTTTTCTCAGTCTCCCTCCGCCGCGTGTGTCAGCGGCCCGCTATCATCGCCCTTCGGCGCGATTAACCTTCTCGCACGCGATAATCTTCTCGAAATCGAATTGGGGTCGGATTCTAATTACGCTTCGCCTAGCGAGAGGCAGAGGAATTGTGCGTGCGTGCTTCGTTCGTTTACTTACGCATCTCTCTCATTTCCTAGCGTACCTAATGATTTTAGGTGCAAACGATAGTAGTTGTTCACTATAATTTCAAGACAGTTTGCGGTGCCACGGCAACTAACCCTTGACTGCAAGATAAACGTTCGTACGTTTGTTACACCACAGCGCGTTTTCGTTCTCTCTTTCTTTCTGCAGCGTCGGTCCTCGTAATTATCGAGCCACGAGTGTAAATCAATATTTGGATTGGATGCGCCCATATATTGGACGAGATGGTCGTAAACGTATGTTTGTCTTACCGAGGGGATCATAAAAGAATTATTTGAATTGTCCGAGCGTGTGCTGGAGATTTCAAAACGATTTTGGTTGAAAAAACACGGAAAAAATACATGCAAAGCAAACCTTCGTGCGTCCAGTTCTGTTATTCCAGCTCTGAGCGTCGAGCGTTTTGACATTTTGATTGGAAAAACTTGTTTTTACGGCACGTATTTTTTCGGCTTTTCAAGAATTGGGATTTTTTTTTCATCCAAACGTAGTAAAACTGTTATATACCAAGGGCATTCGTTCCTTTGAACGTATTCTCGATGACCTTTCGCATTAGGCAACAACTTCTTGCCCCACCACGAAGATGAGCCACGCATAGTTCCACTTCCCGCCGAATAATGGCAGCCCGCCAACTGTGCTAGCCGGCCATGTGTACACGCGCACGTGCGTACACAATGCATTCTCTCTCTCCCTCTCTCTCCCTCTCTCGCGCAAACACTTTACATTCGTAAACGAGAGTAAACGCGTGGTTTCGCGCCTCTCCGCAGCTGTCTGACTTGGCGCGTGGCAGGTTTCGTAATTCGTGCCACACGTGCCCGCAAAACGGAATTGTTATTGAAAGGGTCGGTTGACGCGTACCGGCCGATATTTATAGTTTCCGGTCGGAAGATTGGAATGAAAAATTTAAGAGGTGTCGGAAGGTCGAGGCCCACCGAAATCTCTCGCCTTGGCGACGAAAATTCGGGGCATGATTGTGAATTTTTCCAGTCGGCGACATTCAAATTTAACGCCATATCCGTCCGCGTATACAAATGGAATTCACGTCCTCGCGCGTATATGTATACGTATGCCCCGCGTTAACGTAACGGCTTTCAAATAGATTGAATTCTTGAAGGGTCCCCTTTCCCCGAGTTATACACTCGTTTTATTAGTGTATTACGTAAAACGCGAATTTTATTTATGCCCCATGTGTATATAGAAAAAAAGAGTAATATTCAAAATTTATGCTTCCATCGTATTACCTATAGAGAGTAAATTCTTCCATAAAGTGTAACATTTGTTTTGGGGTGACGTTTAAAGTGCAGCATTTCTCCTGCTAATAACCAATCTCCGGCGACACCGAAAAAGGCTGTCGCTCGCTTCTCCCGCATAATTACGCCTCGCTCCGCAGCCCCTTTCCTCTTCAATGACAAAAAGAAACGAAGTAAACACCCACACGCATGCAGTAGTCGACCGCATCAAAGAAAACTCAGGGTAGTCGCTTTATTACGGCAGCCGTTCCCGCGCCTCGTGCACGTGTGCGCGCATTGTCTCGGGCGCGTGTCTCGAAAACTTTGCGGCGGAGCGCGCGACGATTTATTGCGGAAACTCGGCTTTGCGATATTGCCGGGCCCTCCTCGCTGTTAATTTGAATACGATTGTATTTCTTTTTGAGGAAAGGAGGGAGTGAGAGACAAAGTCGTTTTTAAGAGGGCAGCCTGGGATTGAGAAGTTGTAAGTTATGCGGACTGGAAGGCGGATTTATGAGGGCTAAGTTATGCTGAGGGATGTTTGGAGGTTGTTTTATAATTAAAATACTATGATGAAAATGCATATGAAAAATCGAGTTTTAATGTGATTCGAGCTCTTGCATGTTGCTAAAAAATATGTAGAAATTGTGTAAAAACTTTAGTAAAAATGAATTTTAATTCCTTCTTATAAATTATTAATACGCCGCTAATTAATGAATTGGCAACTCGAATTCGTTAGATTAATATTCCAAATCGAACTAGGAAAGATTTGCGAGGATCTCGACGTACAAATCGCTTAACATATGTACCCATCCCAGGAACCGTATAATGGGGACTCTCGCGTGACTCCAAGTTTCAGCGAAATTATCAGATTTATAACTATGGTAATTGGCCCGGCGAATTGCAATTCAAACTCTGCGCCTGGAATATTTCAATCCTGATTAAGTGCATCGTGTGCCAGTCTCTTCTTCCTATACGAACTTTCAGGTGGAAGTTCGACTATACCGGAAACTATTCGCGAGAGAAGTCGCATTTTTCTTCCACTTTCCAATTTATCAATTTCTGTTTATGCTTTCAAGATCGAAAGTTCGCAAACAACGAGAAAGAAGAAATTCGGTTTTATAAACGAAGCACTAAACTTTCACGGTGTGGCGAAAATCTATTAAATCCTTATACGAATCGAGGGAACCGTGTCAAAACAATTGCGTCGTCAAAAAATCCTTTAATACACATACACACACATATACACGTGTGCATGTCGACCAAGTCATCAGCGACGGAAATTAAATCACGAAACGACTTTCTCTCTCACGCGTGCTTTATTTAAGTCATCATTCCTCGCGCTCTCTTTTTCCCCGACGATGACCTCAATTTCCATCAACGTCAGGCGCACGCGCAGTGAACGTGCACGCGGGCAAGCTGAGAGAAACAATAACAGATGTGTCGAGCGGCTAAACAAAAAGGGAGGAGAGAGAGGGACGGAGAGAAAATCCTGGGACCAAAGCCGCCTACACGCAGACGAAACAATAATTAACGGCGAGGTCTCTCGGGTTGTAGCGCTTTTTTTCGTCGAGGCGAGGGAAAGGATAAGGGTGAGGTCGCCGGAAAAAGAGTTTGCGAATGGTTATTTAATGGGTAAAGGGGGTCGAGGGGGTTGGGCTGTGGGAGGAAGTTAGGTCATTAATAAATGAAGGTTGGAACAAAAGCGTTTTTTTTCTTCAAATCTAGTGTATTTGAAATTTGTAAATTTGTCTTTTTTATAAACGTTCAGGTAATTTTTTAAATTATTTTACCAAAGATAAAACTTTTCAAAGAACTAACTGCGTGTTTATTTATCGAATTCGTGACTTGCGTGGTATTGCTTATGTGGTATTATTTTCTACAATGACTAAAAAACCAAGAGCAGAAATTCAACGTTGACGGTTTTTTTTCTAACACCAGCTCAAGCCCTATTCACTCGCGAGCGGCAAATTAAACTCCCGCAACACAGCCCTACAGCCTCGATGATCCCGAACGTCCGAGGCAATGACGGGCGAGTTTGCGCGCCAAGCTCCTTATCGATTCGCCGTGCGTGCGCGTGCGGGTTTGCCAC
The DNA here is from genome assembly GCA_030522905.1 of Torymus flavipes. NCBI lineage: Eukaryota > Metazoa > Arthropoda > Insecta > Hymenoptera > Torymidae > Torymus > Torymus flavipes. The sequence goes on along the minus strand of JAPYZO010006090.1, from coordinate 7,282 downwards.
AAAGCCGACAAAAGAACAATGCGACACCGACGTCGTCGTCCTTGTAGCAAGAGAATTTCGCGATATTAACGGGCACGTGTGGGATGCATTGTCGCGGTAGAGCATCTGCTGCGGGAGGGGGCAGGTTCGAGTTTAATGAGAGGTCAGCATTTTCGAGAGCCAGTATACATACTCATGATCGACACTTCTAGAATAAAATTTCATATACGAAAGATTTTCAAAGCTCACCCAAACAATCAGATAAAGCGATTTCAAATTTTATTTTTAATTTGAAAACAATGTTCTGAAAAACATTGACAAATGGAATTCATACAATCTGCAGCTCTGTAAAATAACTTTTCTGTATAAATCTCTAATTACTACATTTATTTACCTACCAATCTCCCACATTTATTTCACGTCAAAAGACCGTCCAGGATTTGCAATTTCGTTTTTATTTAATCCGCTCGCTCTTTTTGCCAGCTCGATTCTACGATGTTTTTCTTTATTCGCCAAAACAATGCTCACCTTTGTATTATGATTCGCCCGCCCCCGTTCAGCCAATGGTGCACATAATAGATGCACAATTAGAGCGCTGATTTGAATTTCATCGAAATAACAACGACTGTTTCGACATCATTAAGCCGTCATTATGCGACGCGGTGTGTATTGAATTTTAATCTCGCAAGCTGGATATTCATTTCTTTATTTAATAGAAAATAATAAATATATAAATTGTACGTGAGAATTAAGATGCATTTAATTATACATCGCATCGGCTCTAAACTACATCCTTGAAATAAATAACAATAATACGGCCGTATATACAGAAGTCTCTATTTCTCTTTTATTTTTTATTATCTTTTTATCGCTTTCTATAACTGTATAATGAAGATACCTGTCATAAACATTAAAGAGACATCAAAACTATATTCTTTTCTCCCTGCGCGCTCCTTTCGCATTTTATTCCCCTCTTCCTTCGCCCCCTTTTATGCCCCGACATTCCACCTGTTCCACTCTTTCCTTTGCTTTATCCTTCCTCCCGTGTTTCTCTCTCTCTCTCGCTCTTTCTTTCTCTTCCTCCCATAAAAAGTCGCTGCGTAAGTCGTCACCTGTACTTTCAAAGCTCTGGCTGGTTATCCGTTTTGATAATGCACCTCGTTTTATTAGCTCAACAATTGAGAGTAATCAAAATTTGTCGCCTAGATAAATATCAATTAAATCGCATTTAATTAAGAAATGTGGTCAACAACAACGTTGCATTGAAATTGATCTGCAATTTCCGATGTAATGCGCAAATAAAAGGGCCATTATTACCTAGTCCTAGTCCAAAACTCGACACGTGGCAGTTTTTCTTGGCCTTCGTGACGATTCAATCTATCGCAAAGACAGACTCTTTCCACCAAAGTACGGTTTCCCCGGCGTCGAAGGGTCAAAATTATCTTACCCGAGATCATTAAGAAGGTCCGAGCAAGAGGAGAGGGGTTGGGGGGGGGGGGGGAAGTTCGTGCGGTCGCGTAACCGGCAATGTTGAGGGAAAGTTGACCCCCGCCAAGAAGAAAAATGTGCAATGTACTCCGTTGTTCGTGTGATATATATATAGTACAGTTAGCAAATCGGGGAAAAAGTGAAATATGCGAAATATGCAAGGGTATTATTTTAGTTATTCTGTTGTTTGATTGTTTTTTGGATCGCTTATTGCTGTAAAATAGCTATTAATCAAATACAAGTTTTTATTCTCGGAGCGGCACTAGAGGGGCAATCGATATTTAGCGCAACCTGCAAGCGCACGATTATCGAGCACATTCACGAAATAAGTCTGTTGAAACTACACTTTCTTATAAAACTCAACTCACTCTATAACTATATCTCCAAAAATTCTCAAAGTCTTCACGACCGCACTGACCTTTTCTCGCAAGCTCGCATCCAGAATGATCGCGTTCACACATTTTTCTCTCCCCCGCGCTAATCGTGCATCCTTCGCCCTCTCGCTCGAAGGGAAAAAAACATCTCTCTCCCGTCGAGAAGAAATGGGCCGCCATTTTTCCAACGCGCACACGGGGCAATGACACTGCGGCGCAAGTGTATAAGAGAGAGAGAGTCGGAGGAGAGAGAGAGAGAGAGAGAGAGATATGGGTGCTTAAATAATTTTTACTTAAATAAGGGATTTCAGGAGTGAGATTGAATGGGAAGGAGAATCGATGTTTATTGTGGAAGGAAGTAAAAGTAATGACGGTGCGAAAATGAATGCCATCTGTCAGTGTCTAAAAGATTAAATGTAGTTTAGAGAGATATAACTAAATGTTGTAAGATAGAAATAAAAAACCAAAATAAGAAAAAATAAAATAATAATTATTGGCATCTTTTATAATTTCATTCTTTTATCAAGCCAAAGAATAAACAAAAAGTCGAAGCTACAAACGAGCGGTGCAAAAGCTTTCGCTCGCTTGCTGCCTTCGTCCCTCGCCCGAAACGGAAAAAATCGATGCGGGAGAGAAAGAGAGAGAGCCGACGCTCGTTACGCACGCGTCCACGCATTATACGCGCGCGCGCGCACACATAACGCGTATGACAGCGCGGAAAAGGGTGGACTCGCCGCCGGCGACACGTAAGCCCGCCTGACTCACCCCTCGACGTATTTTTCTGGAGCGTGGGCGACGGAGGAAGTAAAAACTTTCGTTCCGATGATGGTCGGTTACATAGTGGCTCGAAAGGTACGACTCTCGTGGTGTTGCTATACTTTCCCTATACTTGGTAGGTATATTTTAATGGAAATCTAGTCTATAGTTGTGCAGTAAAAGAAATTCTCGAACGACTTTTTCGATATCCTAACGAGACGAACAGTCAACAACACCTCATTTCCGCAAATTTAGACAGCCAACAAAAGCGTCCCCGCACGTTATTATCCCACAGCTACGGAATGCGATCGTGAACGCGTGCGCATATATATATACGCGCTCGAATAGGCGCCGCTGCACCTCATTTGCAGATGCGCAGGTCTTTGTTCTTCTCGCATGGGGGAGGCGTGTGCGATTGTTCGTTTGAAGTCGCGCGCACCGAGGGAGAGATTTAATTGGGGCTGCGTTTTAAGGCCGGTGGTCGCATGCGCACTGGGGCTGGCTTTGCGAATGTGAGGGTGAAGATTTTGAATGGCACACAGAGGGACGTGGGGAAGGAGGTATATATACAGGTCTTATATGTATAGAATGCTGTGTGGAAAACGATTAATTATTATAGAAATAGTCTTATTTTAGTGATTGGAAGGTCGCGAAGTTTTGCAAGAAAAAGATGAATTATAAGGTAACTGTGCAACTTACTACGATTACTTTCTGCAAAAACCTCGGACGAGAATAGGTATATGTGGCGAGCAGCCACACTCGCGCGTGTTCGTAAAGAAAATTATTAATACAACATAACGTTTCCGCTATCTTCCATTAAATCATATGTCGTAACGACGCGCTCGCACTCGCGCGCACATACAGACACTGCGAGAGCGCGTTGTGTTCGCATAATCTAAACGATAACTGTAACTACGGCACGCGTTAGCATTCAAAACGGTAATTTTATGCCCGATAGAACGCGCCTGCGCGCGCAAAAAGCTCCTTTGTGCCATGCGCGCGCGATACGTTGATAAATATGCAAAAGAGCCGCCCCACCGCCGCATCATTGGCGAATTTGAATGCGCCTTTTTTCGGCCGTTATATGCCAAGCGATTACATGCGTATATAAAGTGTGTATTAAAGTGACGGGGAGGGGGGATCGGGTTGGCGCTAAAAATTAACAGGGCTTTCGCCGGGATTACGTGGAATTTTGAAAATTTCCTGGCTTGTCGGACGTCGAATTACACGCTGATGTTCGATGACTACGGTGTGAAAAAGGAATTTCGTTTTCTGTCGGTGGACATTAAATAAATATTTTAATGGAAATATTGATCTGCCAAACGGAATATGATATGTAAAAATTAATTATCCTCATGCGAATTTGTTCCCAAATTCTAAAAATAGTAGTACTAAGATAAATAAATACAGTCGATGCTTACAAAAAATACTATCCCTACTTGAATACTTGCCGAAAACACTTGGAAATCGTCCGAGCACCTCCACCCCCGCTTGGTGCTCGACAAAAAACACTCACCGCACTCTTCACAAGCCGCCTACACGCCCACCCACCCACCGCAACCACAACGGCTCTCTCCCACTTCCCCGCTCTCTCTCTCTCTCTCAACGGCCTCGCGAAAAAGAAGCAACCCGCGACCGCAACGCGCAAGAGCGCTTTTTCGCCCCGCACTAGCGCGCGCGTCACTTCCAGAGAAAGCCATTGCGATTGCAATTGCGCTTCGCGGAAGGCCCGTAATTAAAGCGAGAGAGAGAGAGAGAGAGAGAGAGAGAGAGAGAGAGAGAGAGCACAGAGCTGACCGACGCGCGCGCGAGAGCTAATGTCAATGGGGTGCAGGCGCGTTTTCGGAACGGGGGGCCGAGCGACCCTCGCGTGTACAGTGCGAGAAGGAAGTTTTCGAGTAATGTGCCTCTAGTTGGGGTAGTATGCATTACTAGTGACGGGGCTTTTTAGTGGTGAAAAATTGAGTTTGCGAGGATGCCTTGAGGGTTGCTGGGTAAACTGATGGAGTGGGTTTGAACTTCGGACACGTACACTCATGTCGCGTGTTAAAAAAATTTATTATTATTTACTTGCAATAAGTATACTAATATTATTCACAATGTCAAATTGCTATTATAATGTAGACTTATCGATTATTTAAAAAATGCTGTACTGTTAACCAAATAACCTTCTTGAAAGAAAGCAATAAATCAACTTCGTCTTACCTGGAAATCCGAAACCCTTGAATTGACTCTAAAGAAAAACCATTTCCTCCCTTGTTTTCGAAAGAAAAACATCCAACCATATTGCATCACTCGATTATCACTCTTAGTGCACGCGGGGACGTGGAGCATCAAAGTAGGGCTGGCATTCAAGTGCAAAGCCGGCCGCGCTCGCACACGCCTGTAAGTTACATCCGCAGACAGGCGGGTAAGTGCGGCTCATTTGAAGCGTTTCTTTCTTCCTTTTTTTTTCATTAAAAGGTAGTAACTGGCGGTGTGTAGTTAGGGCGGAGGTGGCGGTTTCAAGCCGAGCGATTAAGATATTATGTGTGCTTGTGGTCGGGTTGGGTTTTTTAATTACGATGTGGGTTGAAAATTTAGGTGATTGATAAATCCCGTGCTTTCTTATTCATTTCCAAAATTTGATCTGTTTTACTTTCAGAATATGAATTTTTTCGAAAACTTACGGATGAAATAAAACAACCGCAGTAGCCTACTCGTCGACAAAATCGAGCCGTCAAAGAAACTTCGTACTCCCTGAAAAACTCGCGTCCTGCATTAATCCGATCCGGTGAGTGCGATTGGCAGCTCTCGTTAATTTCGCGTTTGATCACCGCTCGCGTGCGCGTAGCTTTTCCGCGTCGCGCGTTGAGGTCACCGAATCCACTACTATACGCTAGGCCCCCCGTAATCGCTTTATCCCTCTGTTTCTCTCTCTTTATCTACACCTAAAAAAATATGTTTAAAAACGTAGTCGAACCCCAGAGAACGCGCTATCTATTTCCCGAAATCACGCGAAATTGCCTTGCAATCGAGACGCCCGCTGAAAGCAGCCGGGCGTTTTCACCTACAGCCGGCTGCCCTTCGCGATTACGGTAAATCACTCGAAGCACGGAGCGGGGGATCGATGCACTCGCGACTGACTATTCGGCGCGGGCGAAACTTCGCTTTGATTCTCCCTCTGCAGTACACTGTCGTCACTGCTAGCGCGCGCCTCCCTTTTTGTCTCTCAAACCGGACCACACGAGAGGGAGAGAGAAAGGGTGGAAGTGCACGAGGGATGTAAAAAGCGAATGACGCCACGGGCTGCGCGCGTCCATTACGTAATAAACATTGTTCGCGTCCGGCTCCAGCTCTCTCTCTCTCTCTCTCTCTCTCTCTCTCTCTCTCTCTTTCTCCCCCCTTCTCTCTTCTTTTATAGTTTTGTACTCTATCGTGAGAAATACAGATATACATCCTAGCTGCTCCCATACATACGTAACCCCGTTTTACACTCGCGCGTATAAAACGCGTGCGCGCGTTATTACGAGCGCCGCCCGCTAGGCGGCGTGGCGCAACCCGAGATGGATTATTAAACGCGCTCGCTCGCGTCTCTACTCTAATGCGCACATTCGTAATGGTTGCCGTCGTAAAAGCCGCCGCCGCCGACGCGTAGAGGTTAGAGTCCTCTTTTAGGGGCGAAAGTGCGTGCACAGCGACGTTTTACGCCGTCGCCGTATATATCGCCCCACGCCGGGAGAGTCGTTCGATTGCTGATGTTGCACGTTGCTGCTGCTGCTCTGCTCTGCCGCTGCATCGTAATGGCAGAAGAGAGGGGGAGGGATGGCGTAGTGTCACGTGACGAGATCGTATTTATATATATTTGTGTATGTGAGCGTATATACAAAATGCCGGGGACAAATGGTTTCGAGGTTATGAGGGTGACACCAGTTTAACGAGACGTCTGCAAAGTGCGTGGTTTGATTTTCAGGCTCAAAACTTGTGTACTTTGCTTATAATATTCGATTCATTTATGTTTTTAAATAGAATATATATGACGGTTTGAAACTTTTATTGTAAGAGAAGTTACTGTGCTTGACTAGTTATTCGAGATTTCAAAATTTTTAACTAAATTTAATGTTAATCATTTCTAAGTTCGCAACTTTTAATTCTAACCAAGAAAGGTATTTTTACCCTTTATAAATTATTATTAATAATAAAAAAGTCATTTTAGAAAAGTATTGCGGACGTAACCGTCAACATTATCAATGCAATAAATAATTGTTGATTTATTTACGAAAAATTAGCGGAAAAAATGATGGAAAAATAAACAGTCGCACACTCGACGATTCGTCTCGATTGGCCTCGCGCCAACGCCCACCTCTATGGCTGTTAATAACCGTAGCACAATTTACCGCGCGTCAGCGCGTGAACCAATCCCTCAATCACACACTCGGGCCTCGAAAAACAATGAAATTTCACGCCCGCGCGCGAAATGTCAGCGCCACGTCGCTACATTATAAACCTTCATTCTGCGGGTGCGCCAACGACGACGACGGCGGAAAAACCTGGTATAAAAATGACATGAAAAAAGAAAAAAAAAATTGTCGTCGTCCAGCTGCGTTTGACGTTGATACGGCAGATATACAGGGTTTAATGTTGGACGCGCGTCGCCGATTATATCGCACATGCATGGCTATATATATGTGTGTGTGTGTGTGTGT
>JAPYZO010006087.1:0-11492 GCA_030522905.1 Torymus flavipes | reverse complement strand
GGCAGCTGAGTTTATAAAATTACTGACTGAAAGTAACTTTCTGATGCAAGTGCAAGGCCGCAGAAATAGTTACAATACCTATATTATACAAAGTTCTTTTTATACTTAACAATGCTACAGTTTCCATTTGCAATTAGCCCACGTTTAAATTTAAAAGCATGCAGTACATTGAAACAATGGAATTATATTATAATGTAATAAATGCATCTTTATTAATACAAAATATATGTTTCTTATTTGATATTATACAAAATATTTAAACTTATGAAAAATTGTTAACAAACATAATTATTAGAAAAGTTTATATTACTATGACTAGTATGTGAGCATAAATAATAAACACCAAGTTCTTTTGCAAAGAAAGACATCCCAAATTTAAATTCATAAAAAGCGAATATAAAAATTTTGGAATGCGCGGAATATTTAGTTATCATATATACTAAAAGCACATAGTAGTATGTGGGCGCGTAAAAAAATATGTTGGAAAAATTGAGAGAAAATGCGGTCAAAGTTTGCAAGGAAACACGAGTAGTATGTCTATATACGCTCCAGTAGATGAGTGTCATATCTAGTAAGAAGCAGTTTCATAAGCGCGGGGTTATATACGTGTCAACGTATACATTGCGTTTTTTTCAATTATCCCGGTACTTCAGGCGGTCCCAACTTTTTCAAATTCCTGCTTATTAACACTCTGACAGAACCTAGACGAATGAAATTTAAGGGTTTGTCACATTTTATATGTTGTACAACAGACGTATGAAGATAATATTCACTTATTGATAAAAAGATTGTTATTGTCATTGTATAATCTTCTATAATATAGAAATATATATTACAATATTTTCATGCAAAGAATATTTCTTTTTGAAATTTGACTCATTAATGCTTGTATAAAATCACTTGTTAAAAGTAACAATAAATTGACAGTTATGCTTTCATTATTTTTAATTAATTTTATTCTTTTTTCATTTTTTTATCTTATAATAACATTAATTCTTCAGTAATCCAAAGGTTACCTCTAAAAAAACAATGCCCCTTAAAAATTCCCTTTGTTAATACTCTTCCATTACCTTCGCCTAGATAATCTCACCGTCGCTTCCCATTTCTACAAACTCTAATTTTTCCAAATTTATCATATTCCTGCTGGTCAAACAACCGCAAATATTCCTCACGTACCTTCGCGCGATAGCCGCGCTCGGTTTATCCCAATTAGGATCCCGACAGACGTTTTCGCGCACCTTAAGCAATCATTGAAAGTCATTCGACCCGAAATAACATTGGGATCCCCGTGCTTACTTCCTATATTTGAGTTCACAATTCGTTAGCCCCGAGGAAATATTCCATCCGTGAATAACTCAACCCTCCCCTTCACTCTCTCTTTCTATCTCCGGGTTAATGAATCATCTCTCTCTCTTCCATCTTCCTCCTCCCCGTGTGTATAATATTCACCAGCTATAGATATTTCGCGAAACGTACTCGTTCTTAATATTTCGAACGTCGAAGGAAACGGACTTAATGGACCTCGAGCTCAATAATGTACAAAGCACTGATCCAGATATATCATCGTCGACGCGAACGCGGCGTCATATATAAATAAATATGAGAACGGCTAGAAAAGACTGGAAAATCGCAAGAGCAGTAAGAGAGGGAGAGGTGGAGATAGGGCGAATTAGCGTCGAAGTAGTATGTAGCGCAGGAGCAGCGGGAACGGCGCAGCTTCGTTACCTCCGCAAGGGGAACTGTTTACTCGCGCGCTCTCCAGGGCGCAGCCAGCGAGTCACCCATTCAGCGCATTTACCCGAGATTATGAAGTGACAGCCTAATGCAATTTACCCAGGGCTCGCGGCCCGCCCTCGCGAGCTCGCGCACACACTTGTCAGTTAACAAGGGCACGCGCGCTCCCGAGCACCTGCCCACCCATACGCACCCACAGATATATACACCTATATATAGTAGAAACGTCGGTCTAGCGCGTGCGTATACGCAGTTTCCAGATTTTAGCATATACACAACTTTCCGATCATATCCGAGCATACACAATATATATACGTGCATGTGTGCAATTTCACGAATCCAGCCATTTTACTGGAATATAGGTATAGTAGTGGCAGCATTCAAACATACGTATATAATACAAATGAGTATATTACGTTCAAGTATACGTAGACAGCGATACGCAGGGCTCTATGTATGCATGGGACTCGCGATAGCACGGGATGAGAACGTATAAGTATAGGAGCAGCGGCGGCAGCAAACGACGACGACGACGGCGAATGCATTGGCGTAAAGTCGAGTGAGCTTGCACACTACGCCTCGCGAATTTCCCGGCGCCGCGACGCCGACGCCCTCGAAATGCAAGTGAGTGGCGCGCGGAGGTTAGCCTCTTCGCGATATACCCCGCGCTCTCTCTCTCTCTCTCTCTTTCGAGCGCATTCGCGCGCAGAGAGCGAGAGAAAAATAGGGGTGATGAATTTTTAGCGTCGCGCCTGGTATATATAGCGCACGCGCGCAAATTGAAATTTACGAGAAGAAGGGAAATAATGCGCGCGCGAGCGAGCACGGCGACGGGCCGATAGTGATTGATTTATGGGTTGATTGATGATGCGCGCGCGCGCGCGTGCGTGAGAGACGGAGAGAGAGTGATAGGGATCGCGAGAGTGGCGAGATGATAGGCGGGCGTGCGTTTGATTTGCACGCTCAATTTACGAGCGATGATTACACGTAGTCGATTTCGTTTTCGAGCCGATCGTTCGGCAGGGAGGGATGGAGGTAGCATTTGCAAGATTAAAAGTCACGCTTATGTGGATTGATGAGCGGACGTGGGGGTGAGGGCTATGCGGGTGTGTGTTGGAAGGTTTGAAGGATATTTCGTTATGTGGGTTACGAAGCGAAACGGGGGAATATTTTAGCTTCCTGAGGGAGGAAGCTTTTTGATATGGCTAAAAAGTTTTCAAGAGGAACTATTAAAAATATGTAATGAAATATTTAGGAGTCGACAGGACTTTTTTTTTAAAGGTGTTTGTACGGTAACTTTTCATAAATTATTTCATTATTTTTTTTTCGTTTCAACAGATTTTAGGGCAAGTTAATTCTTTTTACGAACTTTATAAAAATAAACGGCACGAAATGATTGACTATCGAATTTCGGGAGTAAGAATCACATATTTTTGATGCCTTCTTTGTCTTTTCCGGGTATTTTTAATTGAATTAGTATAATTTAATCATACAAAGTGTTTCATTATTTCATTTTTATCTGCTTTCTTATACGCTCAAATCTCCTGTTAACAAAATTATTTGAAATATCTGACATTACTATAAACTGGCACAAATCGATTTTGATTCACTTTTTTTCCTCTTAATTCTTCTAAACCTATATACACATACTATACACATACACAAATGATCTAAATATATGCTTTTATGGTAATAGATAATCGGTCATAAATATCCCTTCAATATCATACTTCTTCTATGATTGTTTTCTACAGGAAAATACATTTCTATAATGATATCCGTTATTGTTCGTAAACTGCATGTAAGTCCATAAGCGTATGTATGTATAATGCCAGAGGTGATTGGCACTTAAATAAGCTACTACCTTGCATCAACCTCCTAATAATCTTACCAAGATGTTCGACGCCCACACGTGTCTTATAGAGAAAACCTGAACCAATTATTATTAAGAAACTCCGCCTGTGGTTTAGACACGAAGCAATCTTATTACGAAAACTCTTGCGTGCCCTATAAGCGGAGCCTAAACGTGTAGTGGCAAACGCTATAACTTCATTGCATTTATGGCTCGTGTCTAGTGTGATTAGTGGTAACTGCGTTACGGAAAATTATAAGCTATAACGGGCACTATATATTGCAAATATTTTGCTAAATAATATAATGTTTTTCTTAAAAACCGATCCTATTGTCGTCATTAACTGTTCTAAATACAAAACTACTTCACTAACGTATTAACTTTTTTCACAAAGATAATCAAATGCAAAAGTTCACTCGTTGAAACTGCTTTGACTCTTTTCTTTCATTGTTTTTTTCTGGACAAGCCAATAAAAACCCGTGTCAACTTAATTAGCGTCGAAAAGTAATCTACAAGTGTAGATCTCGGAAAGTTTAATTGTAAAGTCATGTTTCCAGTAAATCTTACAAATTACTACGCGTTTCAGAAAAAAAAAAAATAATTCCACCTCCTTCGACATTCACTGTTATTACATATTATAATTATAAACCATCGTGCATAAGTTTAGGAAATTAGCAAAACTGGCTCCTAAATTAATGAAATTTAAATTTATTAAATTGTATTGATCTGAATTGTATTGTATTGATGTAAAAAGCACCAAAAAGTGCTCATTACAAGAATAAAAGAATTCTATACCATTTTTTACATAAGGGCATTACGGTATCTAGCAAATTATACGCCAAAAATATTTTCCTTCAATTTTTTAATTAAATACTACAGTCATTAAATCTTTAACCTGCTCTCATACGGTTCTTTTGCAACTAATGAAAGTCCATGCTAGCTTTATACAACATTTAGTTATTCAAGCACTACTGGTGCGAGCATCTTAGAAAGTTTTGCAGAAAAGTAATTCAAAGAAAAGGGCTCGTGCGCAACTAGGCGCTTTCAGCTTGTCGTCTCTCTCTCTCTCTCTCTCTCTCTCTCTCTCTCTCTCTCTCTCTCTCTCGCTGGCTCTCTCGCGCTCTACCGCTCTCTCTCACTCACTTGTTCTTCTCTTTTGTCGTTTGTTAAGACAAGTTTTTAAAGAACTCGGCAATAACTTTGCGTCTCTTAGAGTGAAGATAATTTTCCAGAAGGAGGCATTAAAATTTCAGGTAGAATAAAAAAGAAAAGAAAGAAGATGCGTATGTATGTATGAAGTACATACGTCAAGACAGAATCGGTCTTCAAAAAGTTGGTTAGATTTATTGCTGTATTTTGCAGTGATTCGTGTAACATTTTGTTCGCTAGCTTGATTACAAAATTTTAATTATTATTTAAAAATTTAGCTACTAATTCAAACATAGCTATACTTTTATTTAATTGAAAATAAAATTTTTATCGAACATTTCGGCGTCAACAATCAACTTGTCTTGCAAAAATGATTAACTTTTCGATAAAATTTTCGCAACAAAAGGTCTTTAAAAAGTAATCCTTTTAAAATAAGTGATTTTGCGCTAGAAAATGAAAAATGTATTGGTAACTTGTAAAATTATTATAGTAACAATAATGAAGGAAATAAATCAGATCAAAAGAGAAAGAAATTTTTTGTAGTATTTCAGAAAATATCATACCTTAGGACGCGAAGTAATTATATCACTAAAACTATATCATAACTTCGACAAAGTTAATATTTTTCCGTTCTAGAAATTATTTCTAAGATTTTCTTTCCTAGAAAATGAAAGCTTGTTTCTTCATTTGCATTTTATTAGGTCACGTGATATGAAATATGTTTCTAGGTTAAATGTTTGAGATTTGAAAAAGAAATATTTTTTTATCATTTTGATGTAAAACTAAATCTAATGTTTGTAACTCCAAATTTTTAGAGCATTATGGGTTACTATTGCATATTCATCATATTTTTACATTCAAAATTATATTACAAAGTTTGAACTAAATCCGTGACCTAAAAGTAGGCCACTATCCTCGTGAATTTATTTTGTAATACCATTCTAGTATTGCCACCCATCTGTCTGTACAACCTTATACAAATATACCAATCTACAGTTAGATTATAATTATACGTTTTCGAAAATCTAGTTCAAAGATGATATTTAAATATTTTACCTTTATTTTTATATCATAACAGGAATTTATTTTATTATTTTAATTTTACAGGGGGTGAACTTGTAATTTAATTTTATAATATAGAGACACTGTTAACTGATTAAACTTATAATTAGAATACAGTCTATTTTGCAAGCAATTCATAATGTAGAAATTGAAAGGTCAAATGTTATTAAGTAAATCGTTCTGAATCTTTTATAATTTTTTTTCAAAATTTAGTCATGCCTATGTCATCAGAAATATAGGTTTTAATATACTATTTTCGAGGCGAACATTTTATGGTCGATTGGTTTTCTACGAAAAAGATTATAAATTACAGATATTTGATACAAAATATAATACTTTTTGTAACGGATTTTGCTATCTCAAAATTTCCAACTTAAAAATAATTTAAGAGAGCTAGCAAAAACTCCACTAAAAAGTATCCACCTGAGTCTAATAAATTTATCAGATCCAGAATGTCCAAATTGCTACTTCTGTTAGCAAAAAACGTTTTCAATTGAAATCAATAAAAATAGAAAAATCAATACGGACAAACGTAAGCGAATGCTTTTGTAATTTAAACTACAAAACGAGAAAGAAAAAAAAATATCCCCTGACAGAATGAAGTGCAAGTGAGCAAGAAACATGATAATGCCGTGGGACGATAATACGGGGGGTGCAGTAAAAACTTCAATTTACGCGCACTCGCGCTTCAAGGCGCTAAAGCACTGGGGGCTTTATAGGGAAATTGGGATCGGTTCACGGTTAATGCAGCCAATTTGCCTCGACGCATTACGAAAGCTTTATACGCGCCATATCGCGCTGCGATGTCTCCATTTTAAGCGCTCGAGTGCGCTCTCGTACGATGATAATTTTTCTTCGTTTTTAACTGCAGTAATGCGCGCAAAGGAGGCGCGACCAGCACTCGATTGTTTCCACCAACGCTTAAATGGAAATTGGAAGAGAGAGAGAGTCGAGCGAGCGAGTGAGCGAGAGAGAGAGAGAGAGAGAGTGAGAGAGAGAGAACGAGAGAGAGAGAGAGAGACGAGTCGCTTTGAAGACGGAATTTTAATCAAAGGCGAAATTTTTACTACGCGGCAAGAGGAATACTATCGTAATTCCGTAAGCTATTATTAATTAATTTTGCATTGAAATGGGTGGAAGCCCAGTTTAATTAGCGGCGTGCTTTTACGACGAATAGAATAATTATGCTTAATTTGTTTGCCATTATTTTTAGTAAAAAGGGTGGAAATTACGCGACGAGTTTGTGCTTTGTTAAGCAATCTTTTAAACAGTAATTAAATAATGGGACATTAATTATTTAGATAATTTTCCAGTTAAAAGCGGGATAAAGCGAGAAGGATTATTACGGTGCTAGAATTTAATTTGGCCAGTTTATGTCGGCCGTTGCTGTGCCTCGGACCGTTCACCTGAAATGTATTTTTAGTGTTATACTAGGCCTATTTGGAACTATAGTTTAAAACCTCACGTAATGAACAATAATAAATTAATTAAATATTCCTGCATTAAGAAAACATAGAAAGAATATCTAAGTTAATTAATTATAGGACAAAAATTCGTTAATTAGAATATGAATACATTAACATTTTAATAGTGAACATATTAGTATATCAAATACATGCACCTCGTGTAATAATATTGTGGGTGCACATATTATGCATTCATAATTAAAAAATCTCATCTAAATTTGTGTGACCTACTAACCTACTGCTCAATTACTTTAGCTTAGAGCAACTACTCTGGTTTCTATTGCTTAACCAATTTATAATCTATGGATGAGTGTGAAACTTAATTTAATGCTTATGAGACTCATATTTTGCAAAGAACTGTTATTTTCTTGTACACGAAACTACGTTGCTACTTGATTTGCATAGTGCTTCCTTAATACGTGTTAAGGAAATCACATGTCAAATACTAAATTATGGGGGGTAGTAAGTTTATGAAAAATCATATGTAACTTTATAAAAACGTAAGAAGTGCTAAAATTAAAGATTTTTTCGCAGGGAATCTAGCAGTGTAATCACAATCATACATTGACAATGAAAGAGAAAAGATATATCGATTCTAAGCGTTGCAAAGGCATTTCTGGACATTCGTATCAGGAACTAATTATCGTTTTTTCTTTTACTTACCGACAAAATATTGTTGTTTTTTAGACATTCAGCAGTGTTGTAAAACTCAAAATGACGGCAAAATTAAGTCACCCAGCGCAGCCCCACCTACACAGGGTTTAGTGTGGTAATATTATATAAGCGATATAAAATTTTACTTTTATTTTCAATACACGTGCCCTATGAAATTTATTTTCTATAACTTTTATATGTAGCAAACTTGACGTAAGATATATTACGATAGTATCGGGTAAACATAAACCTAAAAATGGTACATATTTTATAGAACACTAACATAAAACAGTAATAAAAACACTTTTATATTTGAAAATTAT
Source organism: Torymus flavipes (assembly GCA_030522905.1). Taxonomy (NCBI): domain Eukaryota; kingdom Metazoa; phylum Arthropoda; class Insecta; order Hymenoptera; family Torymidae; genus Torymus; species Torymus flavipes. Next base: position 3,252 of record JAPYZO010006087.1, on the reverse strand, counting down.
AGATGCACGCCTTTTTATTAAAATATTTTTAAATCTTATCAGCGGATTCTTAAATCTGTTGAAATTTATTTACAAGTGTCGATTATCTATACATTTACACGACTTTAAGAATACAATCATATCTTGAGACATAGCTTTAGCTAGTACTGCAAACTCAATTATTGAACATAAACTAACGAACAATATTTTTTAAGAAGCACAAACAAACTTTATTATGCTACATGATTAATTGTTCTTAATTTTATTTTCACAATATCATTTTGTTTTAACATAGAATATACCACGGTCTTAAGCAATTATTAAATTTAGTTTTAGGCAACTTTCGCCTAAACTTTCTCATTTAATATACTTTTGGTAATTGTTAGTATTATGTGCAGTTTTTAAACCACGTACTAGACGAATATAGAATTTTCACAATTCCTGAATAAACTTTTTAGTACTTACTATAAGGTTAATTTTGATAAAGTTGTAAAATTTTACGTAGAGAATCATAAAGATAGGTTTAATCAGAAATTTTACATAATAGGTACTGTCTTTTAAGAAGGAGAGAATATTTATTATTCTTATAATTTTAATATTTTTTTCAGTGAAATTATAATTTAACTGATCGTTTTGGCCAATATTTTATATTGTTTTTCGTAAAGTGGTTAGTAATATATTTATTAATATAGAAATAAATAAGTCCGATGGTGCAAAATTGCTAAGACAACATTGCTTAGGTCTACAGGAGAAAATGAGAAACCATCCTCAGTAGCAGGCAGAATAAATTCAATTGTATTCTCGATATGGGAATTCCAGTCGCGCATGCACTCTTACCGCCTAGAGTCGTGCTGCGTGCACGCGTTGTTGCACCGCTAAAGTGCAGTTGTAGAATCATCCACTAGATGGCGAGGGCCATTCCACAAGGGAGTCGGCAAGTTCAGGCTATATGATGATCTCACTTACTCGCCTGCAGTAAGATTATTAATACTAATTATTATGTCCAGAGCTGCAAGAGTCAGTATTAAAAATTCCAGAACTTATAGCTCATCATAGACAACATTCACAAGTGACAAGAACAATCATAGAATTCATTGTTGAAATACTTATTACACAGAGCGTGTGTAGTTAGGTTCCGTTTTTAACACAAAATATTGTTAAAACTGGAATCAAATTTTGATACCACAATGACAATTTAGGTATTACTCGATTAGTTGCTCTCATAAGCATCCCCACATAATACCGATATCGGTCCATGGTTTTTTCTTTTTTGGCGTAATGGATAGGAAGGGCGAATGTAGCTGGTTAAAAGAATTGCAGATTTCTATAATCAATAGCGAGCAAGCTTATTTGCAAATATGATGGATCCATCAATCGTGCATATGAGAGAGAGAGAGAGCATGCATGCCTTTGGTTAAACTGTTAGAACAACTAAAAAAATTATTATCGCAAAGCTTCCTCTAGGAGGAAGCAAAAATCGTAGAAGGATAAACCAAAATATATTTTAAAGAGAACAAGCAGACAAAATTGATACAAAATTTTTTTCACTTTGCTTTTAGGATATCTAAAAAATCTGATACTTCAAGATATCGCAAAATCTAGACGTGATGAAGCAATTCTAACCCCAGAATCATGTTTGTATATACCTACTGTGTGTATATCCACTAAATTATGCAGAGAATTTATTTCATTAAATTAACATAAACTTCACTGTGAAAATTGTGCACACCCATTTCCGCCATTTCTATTACACTCCACGTTCGTAAAAAAAAGCGGAGCAACATGAAAATTCGGACAACGACTGACACGATACAGACTTCTCCGCTCTCACCTACGCATAATATGAATGAAATGAATTCTCTACAACACGCTTCTTCATTCAACCAACGCTCGTTATTTCATCGAAAGCCATGGGAAATTAAATACAACAGGCGCATACAAAGGCTACCGGGCAACGCGACGGCACACGGTGATCGTTTCAATAGAGATGGAAAAAAACGAAAAACAACGAAAGCAACACGGTAAAGAAATCGAAAGTGATGAAGCGCATAGATCGGCCAGTCGAACTGCACGTTTTCGTTGGGACACTTCTCGATGAACAGAATTTTTTTTCGTTACCTTTGCAACGAACGCCGCCATGCGGCAGCTTGTCGATATTAATCTCGCGCGCGTGCCATTCAGACTCGTTAGACCGCCTATGGGGCGGTTCGTTCTCATTTGTCTACCCGAGCGATCCTTTCTTCGAGGATCAAACGCGCTAGCCGTTATTTTCGCCTGCCCCCGATAAGCTTGATTCTACGTATTCGTTTGTATCAAAATCCGACTTTGTCGAGTGAAAAAGACAATAAAAGAAGCTTTGCCTCGATTTTCTTGGCTTCACTTTGATTCTAACGTTTGAGAGGTTTTTTTCAAGGTTTATTGTTGACCTATTCATAATAAAAAAGCGGTATCTTTTGTCTTTTATTTTATTCATTTTTAATCTGACTTTTAATAAAGAGATTAATAAGGCGCTCATTTATTTTTTCCTTTGTAAAGAGGAAATATGAAATTAGCTATAGACGTAGAGCAATAAAGAGCTGAGAAGTACATCTAATGTACAATACTTTAAGATTCGATTTGATAATATTATATTAAAATGAAGATAATTACTCAAAATAGATGAATGTTCTAATGCGCCCGAATGCATAATAAATAAGTTTTACTTTACGTGTTAACAAAAAATATTATCTTCTATATTCCATGGGAACACAAAATAACTCATGTACTCAATACATTCAAATTAGATATTGTAAAGTTTTCTGTTTCGATAAGAGAAATCAAACATGCGTATTTCGCTATTGAGTATAAAAAAATCTTTTAAATATCACATTTATCACAGTTATTGAATATATTTCGCAATGTTAAACTTCAAAACTATAATTTTCAAAACACATTTCTGCTTGTCGATTATTTTATAATTAACATTAAAATTTATTTTTCAGTAAAATTCCAGCTATCAATGCCGAGAAATTCCAATGTGAAATTAATGTCTATAAAATAGAATATCACGACTTTGATTTTGTTTGCCGATACTAGAAGTCGTTTCCCAAAGCCTGATCAAAATCCGTTTCCCGAAGGTGCGATACACCTCTCGCGTGAACTAGATTTGAAAGTGAAACCAAATTGCGTCGGGAATAGTGTACGACTTTTGCTCTTGGTTTTTTACACTGTGTATAAATGAATGATATCGATACAAAACACAAATTGGATAGTAGAAAAATTTCACCTAAAAAA
>JAPYZO010006083.1:0-12474 GCA_030522905.1 Torymus flavipes | reverse complement strand
ACTACCATTTTAATTAGTAGTTTTTACTAATTTAATTCGTAGTTTTTAAAAACACCACTAATGAAATAGTGAATATTCACTAATAAATTAGTAGTTTTTCCACTAATTGAAATGGTGGAGCAATTTTCACTAATTCAACTTTAGAGAGCAGCGAGAATGGCCAGCAAGTATTCGGCGACGAAACACCATCTGGCCATGTTAACATTAGAAGCAAGAGACTCTGACCTAACAGTCTGCCACTAACCTTACTTTAGTCATAATATTATAGTGAAGTGAATAGTAGAAAATTAATTGCTAAATTTAATGATAATTATTATATTATAATCCTAAATATATTCGTAAAATATTGCATAACTTTTCACTACTATTTTCAATTTTCGAATAACTCTTGGTATTATTCCACACAAGCTAGGATAAAATAAACTCTGGATATTTATATTATCCGAGACTCAAATTTCGAGGGTTTATCTCAACTTTGAAATGTGGAATAATGGCTTTTCCGTATATAATATACGTTGCTGATGCATGATACGACCACATTGCTTTGAAGTTTAAATAACACAGAACCCCCATTCTACAGGATAAAATTCAAAATACAAAACATGATGTAGTAACTTATATATGGAAAATATTTTCTCTCTCTCTCTTCTCTCTCTCTCTCTCTCTCTCTCTCTTTTCCCTCTTCCTCTCGCGATACCAGTATAACGGAATAAACTCTAAGTAATTATTCCTTATACATTATCTTGTTTACTTCATAATTGTACACATTTCTGGTCCCATTCCCCAAACTGGATTCGAGAAACAGAACCCCTTCACACGTAACAATGTATAATATTTGTTTTTGAATTTTTTTCTGTTATCTAAATCTTTCAACTTTTAAATACTGTGATCATTTTGTTTTATAATGTTGAAACGGACATTTATAATAAAAACTGTTTAAATAGCTATTTTTTTAGATCAACTACCATAAATTAAGATCAATTCCAACGAATTGATCAACGGTGCGCTTTTAATACCTGTCAAATGCCATCATCTCCAGTACTCCAGTACTCGTTTTTCACGTACACCGGGTCGTATAATTAAATTCGGAGGCCGCTCGACAGTGCGCGAGAGAATCAAGAGACGCACGTGCGAGGGCGCGCAGAGGGAATCCTCTAATTAATACTGGCAGACAGGTGCCAGGTTTCGACTGCGGAGGTGTTGCGCGCGCCTCGGTTATCGAGCTAATTGCGACGCCCAAAATGAGTGTGACGAAGGCGATGGATATATAGAGGTGCAGTGGTACATATACCGGTCCTACTTACGGTACGTATCGCAGTAGTTTAATGGGTGAATTGTGGTAAGTGGTCGATGCGATGATACAGGAGAAGGACGCAATTCAGGTGGGTTATGTTTAATACCGTAAGATAGCTGTTTATATACGAATGTCTTAAATTGGGTGCATTAGTACAACCGAATTCAAATTGGCATAATTTTTATACAATGTTAAGATGTATTAAAAAGTTTTTTTCTTACAAATACTGATATTAAAGTAGTTCTTTTTTCTTTTGTGGAAGTTGCTAATACGTATAAAGTACGTATTAATTTTGTGTAGGTATTAGTGTGTATATATTAGCATGTGGAAGTCAATATATTGTAGAAGAATAATGGCAATGAACTACGTAATGCAGGCTAAACACAGTGTTTAGTTTTTATTTTGACCCTGGCTGGCCTAATATTGCCAAAAAATGTAAGTTATTTCATGCTTTTTTTTATTTTTTCGTCTGCCTTCGAATTCTTCATATTTTAACTTAATTTAAATTAAATTATCTAGCAATAAGGTTAACTTTATTCTTTGAAAAAATTAAACCAATAAAAGGAAAATAAATCTAATAATGCTTTTAGCTTTTAACTCGAGTTTTATAATAAATAGATTTAAATTTAAAAACAAATAAAGAACCTAAAGCTAGCTTTATTCATTGATCACATTAAACCAATCAAGAGAAGAATAAAAATTTAACTATGCTTTTAGTTTCACATTCAAAATTTATTGTCACGGTCTTTCACAGATGGAAATGGAAATGAGATTTTTCGAGAAGACCAAGACCCAGTTAAAATCTCATTTAAATTAAATATAGCACTTCGCTAATTCGGCCATTTTTCGAGTTCACTATCTTCACTTACGGATGTCGCCAGCTTCCAAGTATAAAGAATATCCGTTTTATACAGTTTTTAATTGTTTAAAAATGATCACTACATTGTTATGCAAGTTTCTATTATGAAATTTTAACGAGTCTGGCGTCTTATAAAGTCAAAAAAGCAAGTATTTTGTTTATAGTCAAAATATAAGCTAAAAAACCTAATTGAAAGTGATACGGACAGAAAGGTGCGACTTTTTCCTTGAATCAGTATGGAAGTAATATTAAAAATAATTTTTTTTTTTCATTTTGTAGAAGCAAAATACTTTCATGTCTATAATTCACCTAATTCAGCCAATCTGTAAAGAAGGTATGATCCAATAAATATGAGAAGGTGTGAAATTCGTATTATTTTCACGAAGTCATTTATATGTCTTTTTTCTGAGAAGATTCTATCTTAAAAAAAGTGATGAGCGGAAAGTGAAGCCAAAATAAGACGTTTGTGATTGGTTAAGTCCAATCAAAATAAACTTATGATTGATTGACGCTGACGTGACTGCACGAGATGTTATGCTTAAGACTAGAGCTGATTGGCTAAAACTAAACTGTGTATAAGACAACTTGTGTCGTAGTCTTATGCGTATAAGACAATGTATCATGATTTATGACAGTGTCGTGCATAAGTAATATATATTTTGTGTCATTGTTTTCAATATTATTGCTGATATTAATATTGTTCATAAATCAAAATGTATAAGAAGTTAATTCTTTTCAATTAATAAATAACTGTTTGTAATTATAAATTTAAATTTTAAACTCCTAGCAAGAAGAAATAAAGCGCGCATAATCTTGCTAGTATTTTAAAAATATGATTAGCAATAATCAATTTCATTGATCAAAATGAATTTTTCGTTTTACGGAGACTCCCATATAGAATTCCAAAATCATTTATAGAATGCATTATAATAAAAATTAATAAAAATGAATACTTTAATTTCCTTTATATTAAGAATTATTCATAGGAATTAATAATTAAATACAGGTTTTACATATTTAATAAATTTTATTAATTTTTAAGATTATGACTTAATTTATTCTATTTTTGTCAATATTGGCCGAATTATAGATGACATGTCAGGTAATTTAGCCAAAACGCACATTTTACACTTTTGCACCCCACAAATGCAATATCACATTTGAGTCGTTCCCAATTTTTACTTGGTAGTATATTTAGTATACTTTAAAGTCTTTTTTACAATTGTGTCCCAACGTATTTAAAGAAGGAGAAAGATAATATTTCGCTTTAGGTAGCCAAATTACCCCAAGTTACCTTAGATTGAATGCTATGTAAACAATCGAGATTGTACGGAGAGTTTCTTTGCAACTAATCACATATTAAAACGATATTTTAATGCTCCGAGATATTTCTTCTTCAAAATTAGATTTTTTTAAGTACTTTGTAAGTATACGCAAATTGAATTTAACTGTGGAATTTTTACTGAATATTGTTGTTGTATAAAAATAATAAATATATGATTAGTTGTAAATGCTGTCCCAGAGCAACCCCAAAAAATATAAGATCTTCAGAGATCAGAATTGCGCTACAAATGAAAGAAAAATAAGGATCAAACGGAGGAGAAAGAAAAGGCTAAATCATATGCTATATCCCTTACGAATGAAAATATTCGGATCTAGAATAATGTTGTTGAATAAGTCACACTATATTAAACATTTATGCAAAGATATATTTAAAACAGTATAGAATAGAAACATTATTTCAGTAATACAGATTCGTAACATAAGATCTGAAATGAAATCTGTAAATAAATACAAATTTTTAATTTGATTAAAGCAATTTACAATTAATTACATAACAGCTCGAAATACTACTTCAAAAGTGTGAAAAGTCTGGGAACCTCATTATCCGCTATACGAAAATACTCTTTAAAATAGCATTACGGCTATGTAAAAGTCTCGCATATAAAGACTTTTCATAATCATTTCTTCAAATCACTGGCAAGGAAATTCTTGCTCTCTTCCTCGCACTTATGCCTTTTCGCGTCGAGGAAATCTTGAACTTGCACTTTTCCTTTCACAATTTCCTCGTGAAGTACAAAAAATTGAAACATGCCGTGATCTTTCTGACTCTCCTTTTATTTCGCAATTTTTTTACCCTCTCGCTTTCCAATTAGGTTCGCGCATCTTGTCCTTGCCGAGGAAAAAATAAGAGAGGTAAAGGCAAAGAGGAGGGGGTGGGCGAAGATGAGAAAAAAGAGGAGGAAACGGCAACTCGAGCGCGAAAAATCTCGAGTCACTTTAGTCGCACTGTAAGCCGGATTAAAACTCGCTCTCCCAACGCCTTGGATTGAAGCGAAAGCACCGAGGAGAGAGACAGAGGCACAGAGAGAAAGTCCCTGGCTCCCGTTTTTCTCCGCTTCATCTTTCTTCCTATTTCCTTGCACGTCGAATCCGTGGATTTATTTTCTAAAAAGGACTTCCGCTGGCTGGGCCGCGGCACATCTGCCCGGGTTTTTGACTGTTCTGCTTTGGCCGGCTTAAGCATTTTTCGAAACCATGAGGCCGTAACGGTGTTAAGGTCACTCGAGGGAAAATGTATTTTTCAAATCCCTTATGTGACTCTTACGTTCCGCTGCAATTTGAAAGTAAATAGTTTTATACATTTGCCAGTTTTATATAGTCTACAGTCGTTCATCAATATATATTCGAATCATTTAATTTCGCCACTTTAGAGCAGATTAATTCATTACTATACAGACAATTCTATTTAACTCGCAATATCCATGCTGATTAATAACTCGATTTCGATTCTCCGGGGTATTGCACGACTGCAGAAGCTAAATGTATAATTGTTTTGCATCGTTGATGAGTCGACGATTAATAATTCCATGAGTTTATTATACAGTAATTCAGACAGCATAATCCTATTTCGTTAGTAAATTACGTATGTTCAGATTAATGTAATCTAATAAACAAATTTTCAAAGACAGACAAAAACTGTTTTTATGCACAAAATATAGGTATGCAGGAAAATGGTCAATTAATGAAATCTGAAACTAAATATAAGTGATTAAAAATGTACAAGAGGAATAAAAATATACCCGAGAAAAGGTGAATGACCTATAGGAAAGTTGACTTCTTATGTCTAGTAAGATGAGATGAGAATAATTTGCTGGTGTGGTTTTCTTGGGTTAATCGTTTACGCCCACGGAAGTTGAAACATTGTCTGACCGTCGCGGAAGTTTACACCTGCGTAATAATTTATCAATATAATGCTGATTCATATACCTTCTATTGGATATGTACTTTGCAGTTTTATAGAATTTGTCTTCACTTCCTGTAGATTGCTCAGTTTTGAATGGAGAATTCACCTCATTATTATCGGATTTTTTAATTAAAATAACATTTATGTTGGTTATATATGAATCAATTATTCAAAAGACTAGTTTTGGGATCATCATGAAACATTAATCTGTCAAACTAATTTGTATTATTGTATTTCGACTCGATATATAAGATTGTGCATAATACTGTGCAATTCATTTAAATGAGGATTAAATTGTACGTGATTATGTTGCAAAAGAAAACATCTAATTTTTTTCTTAATTCCAATTATATGTATAAAAAATAATTGACAATTATTATATCTTTAGTTGTTATTAAATGCTTAAATTGAAAAAATGAATTTTCTTTTACTAATCAAAACAGGAATAAAAATTAACCTTTGTGAAACATTGTACAAATGTAGATTTTTTTAATATTTTTTTACCTACTTTATATTATTTAGTATCAAATTGCTAACAAGTTTCGAAAATATTTTAAGTTACTTTATTTTTCAAGATTTCGTTAACTTATTATATGAGACTTTTATATACGACAAGATAGTTTGTTCATTTTATGAAGTACATTTTAATCAAATATTGGTTCTGTTTATTTTCAAAGTTTTAATAAAAAATTATTATCGATGTAAGGAAATCAAAATCTATGTTAATACTATATTATAATAAGACAATAAATTAAATTTGCGCAAATAATGTGCTAATAAATTATCAGTGATTTTCTATTTCTTACTACTCGTACAACAATGCGAACAATGTAATGTGATGGTCTGCGGTTGATGTTGTAATCGGATCTGCTATAGGCGGTGAGAAATCGCATCTAGTTTCAGTATAAATGTAATGATTTTAGACCAGTGTTTGACCTCTAAACCTTCCTACAAACTAATCCATGTTTTAGGTAGATATCAAATGGTAACTGACAAAGCCATGCTCTGTTTACAATTGTCGAACTACGAAATTATGTTAGCAGTTCTGTTATAGCAATGAGAGAGTAGTGTTGAGAGTTAAAATAGTTATACAACAAAAAACAAAACATGGTAATGTATGAAAATTTCATATCTGGATTTTTTTTTAAATATAAGACTAATTTTTTTACATATTTGATCGCTTGTATTATAATTTTTAGGATCATATTCTACGTATAGAGTTTTATGGTAAAGAGTTCAAGCCTTGTGTTAAAAATTGTTAAACGTATCAAGAATAAAGAAGTAAGGAAATTTTGTATTAGAACGTTTGTTTTTAATAATTTTTTGTATTTATTTTTTATTTAAAATTTTCTATATATTTTTCCCTTTGTAAATACCTCAAATTAAATTTTGTTGTATGTACTTAATATCTATTCTTATCTATCGGTGTGAATCGGTTTATAGTACAGCTAGTTAAAGACTCTATAAAAGATACCTCCTCTTTATCTACCTTCATAAATCAGCAATAACGGCAAACTATTATACTCTCAAACTTTGCTATGAGTCTTATCTCGCTTTACACAAATTGATCGGCACCTTCATCCCTTTGGAGATACAACGTTTCATATGCATCTCATCAAGTCTAAGAATACGCAGAAAAATTCGGCTGCTTGCATAACACTTTCGTTCCCTTGTTTACTCGGCGAAATGCAATGAGCTTTTTTCTCACGGAGAAGGGAACAAAGCGCGCAGGCGGGCTTTCGGTGATTATGAGACGCTTTCACGAGATTAAAGCAATAGGCCGTGGGATCTCGAGGGGTGGAACCTTACAGATAAGTGTGATGAAAGCTTTTTCTGTACACTTGATGCGTACTCTGTTTCATTTGTGCTGAAATTATCGATTAACATTCGTTGATCTCATTTTATCTATATTGTTTACTTTTCATTAATTGGTAGAAGGCTGTCAATAAAAATCCAATTATTGTAGTAATTTGATTTATGCCCAGTAGATATATAGAGTTAGACAAAATTTGAACATTCGAAGTTTTCAACTTTACAAACTCTCTCGGACTTAGAAGATAGTGAGAAAAGTTATCTTGGAAAACTTGACGAGAACTGTGTCTTGCACATTTTTATATTTATCCACGTCCTACAAGCATCAAGGATATGTACCGATTTGTTACAACCGCGGAACATAGTAAAGTAAGAGCACCTTATATCATTTTGACACTTATGTTAGAAGATCCAGCGAAGCTACGTTAGTGGAAAAATCTGTAGACCGATATTTTTATGAGAATACATCATCTTCGGTATTTGTAATTTATTATTTGTGTCAAGGTTTAAAGATGCAGAAAAATATAAAATTTGTAAGTAGACACTTTTAAAATGACGAAAAAAATTTTGATTTTCGTTTAGTCGTCTATTTGGATAGAGAAGCATCTATAGAGCATGTTCAAGTTTGCTTTGAAATGATATTGTTTTTTCTTCTCAAATTATAAACAAGACACTGGAAAAAACTTGTTGCGTTTTTTGCCTAATATTTTTCAAAAAATAAAGTTAACCTTATTTTGTAAGATACATAACTGTCTGATTGCATTCGTGTAGATACCGTTGACATGTCCTATACGCACAATTTGGGAATTAACATTCAGAGTATAATACGTGAAGATATAAATGAAAAGTTTGAAGAAATGTAATACCACACGACAGAGAGAATTTTATTGAAGTTTTTGAAATAGCTAAAGCACGAAGCAGTGGTGTCCAATGAATATTAATCACATTTCCTCTGAAGAAATATACAGTTCAAGTTTTTAAAGAGACAGAGATACATCTGAGCGAAAATAAAATAAAAACATCTACTTCTACTAGGAAGCTTTAGCACAGATCATCGATTACACTTCACTATAACATAGCTAATTAAGATTTTATTTTTTGAAACAGTTGTGCATTGTAATGAATTTCATACACTTGCATATTTTAGCGTGACCAAGATATATGTAGTATATTCTTGCATTCAAGACATATGAGGGACTATTCGAAATAAGAGGAACGACCTTATTCCGAATAGCCCTCGATATATAAAATTTTTATCAAGTGACAGCAAGAAAGTTGACTTCACGATTTACATCAAATGCAAGGGATATCGATATAAAAGGACAATTAGAATTAGAGCTTCTAATTATTTTGTTTTTGTCAATTGGAGAACAAATTATTAGTAGGTCAAGAAATAACATAGATAAAGGGGCTGTTTTCTGTAACCTATATTGAAAATTATTTTACAACACAAAATTTGCTAAGTGAATAGCGAGTAAATCCAGTGCTGCTATCAATAAGTTTCCATTAGTCGAAAATGAAAGATATAAGGGACAGTCATTTTGTTTTATATATGAACTTAATAAAGTGACATTAATACCTACTGAATTGTTGAAATTTGCTTTCTAGAAAAATTTTGTTCGTAATTTTACACCAATAGTAAAACGTCGACAGCGGGTTACCGATTCTCTTCGATTAGAGTTTAGATTTTTTTGGGGCTTTACGCCATTTTCTGGGGATTCGAAGGAGTTACCAGTTGGTAAACTACGTGTTCGTGTTTACGAGAAATTACGGTCGAGACGAGTTACTGATTTTCGCGGATTATTCATCCAAACTTTCTTTGCGTACAAGCTCATTTAAAGTTTCGAATCAAATGGGTAAAAGGATTTCATTCATGATCAGATTATGCGGATAAGAATTATTTAATTAAAAAATTATTTTCATCCATAAAAGTATTCTGCAACCCTCGATTATTCCAATTTGTTATTAATTGTTCACAGCGTGTCTAAAAAGAAACTATGAACTTATATATACGTATTATTTTGCAAATCCATTAATACATAAACATCTTATTTATGATATTTTTCAATAATGTATGAATATAGGCAGGCACTTTCAATGGGAAAATCAATGGATAAAAAAACGCTCGAAAAATCCACGCACTGATTTCACGATTCTTTACTTATTATGCGCAAAATAACCATAGAAAAAAATACTTCTATTTATACTCTACTTACCCTGCTTGATAAGCCGCGGATACAGAAGCTTCTTTGCTTGAACTTCGAGCTATGGTGCGAGCCGCGTATAAATTTACTCTTCCCCCTAGCCCGAAAAAGGCAAGCGTATAGCAAGCACCCACGTGTGCATGCACCTGCATGCTCAAGCCAAACACGCCGACCATGTTAAATATATGTGTATAGGTGAGAGGGGCTCGTGTACACAGGAAGATGCAAGCGAGTTGGAGGAAATGTGTCTAGGGTCTAGTATTAGAGAGCGAGAGCAGCTGCTGTCGATATATTGAAGAGAGTGGTGGCGTTAGATAGGCAAGTTTTCCGGGTGGATGGTAGAATGCGTACTTATTCCTCCATTTTAGACGTCGGATCCCTTACGCATCTTGCTCTGGAAATACGTGTATCAACTGAAGATAGATAATACATGTACGCGAACTAATGGAATTCAAAGCTTCCACTCATTGTACTATACTTAATCAAGGGTATTATAATTATTCATTATTTATAGTGCAAGGTGTGTGTACGTTGGAGTCCGCAGAAGAGAGACGATAATAATGAAAGTACACGAATGACTTTAGTTTTTCTGATGGATGTTGAGGAATGTTTAGCTGTTAATATTGATATGTATGTACCTAATTACTGTTAAAATTTAAAAAGAAATGCCAATATGTATCAGTTCTTCATTGATGTGATATAATGCATTCTCATTATCGCGTGTGTACGAGTCAAAAAATTTATATCATTTTGTTGTATTTCAATATAGGTGTGTAGAACCGTTTGAGAGATGCTAATTAAAATTAGTACGTAGTAATTAAGACCATACTTTTACGTTTGATAATTTTTAAAACATTTTTAGATATTTATTAAATATAATATTTTATTTTTTTATTTTTTGCAAATATGCACATACATCTGTAAATGCTTCTAAAAAGGGATCTGAATAGCTTCAAATTATTATTACGAGTGGAAGTCCAATAAGCATCTCACGTTCAACTTTACAACTACGTTCATAATATTCCTAAACTATTCACGTGAGCTTACTACCTTACCTTCAAAATGTAGAAAATCGTTGAATTAGAATTTGAGGAATAGAAATAAATGTATGATAATTATTTTAACAAAATAGATTGTATTTTAATATATATGTTTATAAATTTTTGCTGAGTTTGTCTAAAAAAAAGTTAAAAAATGTTTTCTTACTAAATTGGGCGAATTAACTACACAACTGCTCTTTTTTTACATTCGGCTTTGTGTGGTCAATATCAGATCTAAGGCGCCTCAAAATTTTTTCTTGTTAGAAGATACAATATACAATAGCTTGAGATCAGTTTATTGGGTCTTCCTAAACATGATAGCAGAAACATTAAAAAAATTTCTAATTAAGGTTCCAGATCCATCCAAATTACCTTATAATAATTATGAAAAAAATTGATACGAATGGGTTGAATTTAATAAGCAATATAAATCATAACCATAGCTCCGGTATCATGACTGCGTACTTTTCACTATGGAAACGTTATCCGCTATCAGCTGTTTAGTAACCATAAACACGGTAGCAGTTTATCGGAATAATGTCCCGGATGAATAGGTGTTTAACGCTACAAGTTTGAAGGTCGATACAGTGTCAGTACAAGCGATGCGAACGGAGGCTCAAAATTCAAGATCATTTGACTTTCTTCGCGAATTTTCGGTGTAAAGTGAATTTATAACTAAATGTACGATCAAATTAAATTTTAAAACTCAAGAGACTGTAAAAAAATGGTAAAAAGCTTGGATTATATAAGAATGAGTGATGGTAAAATGCAATCTTTTACTTACCGCTTATTTACGTTGCAATCAACTTCTACATCCCAAAAGTTTTTCGGCACCTAAAATCGTAAAAAATTTTCTTAAAGTGTATGTACAATAAATTCGTTTAGAAAATTATATAAATAAACTCGCTATAACAGAAGGGACGTACTAATTAATAGCATGTAATCGCTCTTCGTTTACATATACCCGTGGAGCGAGCTGAGACTGTGAGAGTGAAGATAGAGAACACACATACACACGCACGGGCGCACACACTTTCACAAAAAGGTTACTGTTTTAATATAAGAAAAGATGTAATGTAAAAGTTGCTTTGATCTATAAATTTTTCAATATTTAATACTACATTATATGAATAATTTGAAATAAAAGTTTTAGGTGGTTCGAACGCCAAAATTGATGTTAAATATAAACATGTTTTTATACTACTTTTTCAAATACTATATTATAAGAGAGAATGTAATTGGAAGGAAGTGTACTTCAAGTAAAGAAAGGAATTTTTTCAAACCAAATTTAATTATTATATTAAACAAGATATCGTCATATAAAAAAGAAGTTTAACAAAACACTGGAATCTTTTTTATTTTTCATCTATCTTCAATTTTGAAGGGCTGATTTTATTCCATTTGCAACTCCAAGGAAAGGTATAGGTTTATGAAAATTAAAAATTATCAATACCTGCAAAGCTACATCACATTTTTAATGAGAATTTATAAGTTTTTGATGAATAATTGGACGTATAACCTTTACGGTTTTCTTTTTAACAATCAAGCAAGTTTCATACAATAATAACTATTTACTTGGATTAATATTCGACAAATAACATAATGCACTGAGAAATTGTAAAAATTTGTTATACTATATTATTCATAATCTATTCATTTTTAAATACATAACAGGATTAAAAGATTAGTTATAATTCATCAATAATTATTGCAGATTGCACATTTTCATGATTAAAAAATTATAAAGTTACATAAAAAACTTACATACTAATATTCACTGATTGAATGTAATTTCAAATACTTATGATTATTTAGAGAGATAGTTTGTAATTAATACGAGTCTAGCAAAACTTTTTGCTATTCAGGGCGCGCCTATGATTCGAAACTATATATATAAGTAAATTCTAATAAGCTCCAGCCTCGCGTTTAATCTTGAAGTTTCTTGGCCAGGTCATCGTAGAAATTCTGATTTGGGAATCGATTTTAATGCGTCAATTCGGAAGTGAAGTATGCGTCGG
>JAPYZO010006082.1:0-25392 GCA_030522905.1 Torymus flavipes | reverse complement strand
TAAGCCAAGTTATTATATTCGATACTCGAATGAAATACGAAAGGTTACCAAGCGCTAATCCTTCAATGTCAACAATGTATGGTGACTTGTTCAAAATTAATTCAGTTTATCATTCGTACGTGACGCGGCGCTAGTGGCGAAAATTTGAAAAAGACGTTATTTTTGCGCCTTTGCGGGTTGTGTCTTGCCTTTAGTCTCACAGGACCATTCCTATGGAAAGGGAGACATGAAAAAGCAACTGTTGTAGGGCCATAGTGCGTGCCGCGGGAAAATTTGCGCGAAAGATACGAGAACGCGCGTTACAAATTATTCGGAACGTACCTATGTTTTTAGCATTCCCATCGATTGTTTATGTAGTTTGTATTTTTTAGTCGGTGTTTAAATAAAAGCTCTGCGTGTATGCCCGGTGTTTCGTCTGTATAATAATAGTACTTATATAACCGTTATTTAGTGTGTTTGTGTCACGTTTGTTTTATACCCTCTTACCTCTTGGCGGGTTTCGCTTAGGTATTCTTGGCTTTTCAACGGAAAAGATATTTGTAAGTTAAAATAATTGTAAATGTGAAAAGTACATATACCTAAGAAGAAAGATATGCATGTGTTACAAGGGAGTTGTGTAAGTTAAAGTTATACCTTTACTTTTGTAGAATCAGTCATCATGGATAAAAGTACAGTACTCAAAATGATAAATGACGACATTGGGGGATTTGAGAAAGAGAAATCAAAGATTTCAGAATTTCTTGAAGGTTCTAGAACTGAATTTAAAGCTTATATGGATGATTTACTATCACAAATGACGACAGCACTTCCATTACTTGCCAAAACTCCAAAAGTTGTTAAGAAAAAAGCCAAAAGAATAAAGGCTATTCCAGAAAATGATGATATTGAAAATGATAGCAGTCTCTTTAATACAAGAGTGACTCGATCTTCACGAGCAAATACAGTTTTAGACATTTCAGATATTCTTCAGGGAACATCTAAAAGAAGTGCATTAATAAAGGCACAAAATATTATAAGAAAGCAAGTGTCTGATGATGAGACTGACTTACCTTTAGTGAACAAGGTTTGTATCTTTCAATTTTATAATCTTAAACAAATTTTAAATAAATAAATGTATAGATTATAAATAATAAATCATGTTGAATTTTATCAATAAAATTTTTCTTTTTTAATAGAGTAATGGAAGTCGGCCAAAGAGAGTAAAGGAATTACTCCAAAGTTCAGATGAAGAGGGAAGACGACCATCAAAAATAAGCAAATTAGCAACGAAAACTTTGAGTAAAAATAAAAATAAAGATGAAACTCATGATGTAATAAATGATTCAATGCAAGACACGGTGCAAGATGCAAATGAAACTCTTACTTCAAACGGTCAAAATCAGAAAAGAACATCAGTTAAACGTAAACTTGAACAACATGATGAAGACGTAAATACTATGTTGTCATCTGATGAAAAATCTGTACTTACTGAGGAACCTGTTGCGAAAAAAGCTAATCACTCAAGAAAATCACAGAAAATTGATAAATTTATGAATCAATTGGAAAGAATTTCAGAAAAATCAGCATCTTCAAAACAAAGTGAAGTTTTAAGTAAAAGATCCACCAGATCATCTGCTTCAGTAATAAATGCACAAGGACCAAGTAAATTCATTAAAGCAAATATTATAAATGAAACTATGGATATGAGTAATGCTGATGAGATGGCAGCTTCAATGTATTTTGATCCAATTAGCAATGGACCAATAATGCACTCAACTATGAATCAAAATACTATAGTAACTTTAGAAAAAATGACAAATGCAAAAATTAGAATTGAGCCATTAACTACCAAAAATATATTCAATGAAACGGTTACTATTAAAAAAAAGAAAAACTCATTCAAGGAACCCTTATCACATAGCACTATTAAAGAGTCAGAAGAATACAATGCCAATACTACTAGAACAATAGTTCATAAGGCTCCAAAAAATACAAACAATATAACTGTAAATTATGGAAAAACAAGTGCTAAAACTAAACTAGATAGTAAATTAGATAAATTCGATGAACTTATTACAGATGATGAATCATCACCTGAAAGCAAAAGATATAGATTACAGAAACAAAAATTACTAAATCAGCAAAAACGTGTTACTAGGTCCAATACCTCTACAATGAGTGAAGAAGAAGAAATTTTCAAAACTCCACTTAAGATTAAACAGAAAAATAAGGATTTAAAAGCAAATACCTTAAAAAATAATTACAAACCATCAGCATTATTCAGTCCATATGCTAAAGATTCAGTAAAAAAAAGAGTTGAAGCATTTGAACAAGTGGCAAGTCCAAAAACAAATGAAAATGAAACTGGAGGGAGGGTTACAAGGACAAAAACACGTGCATTAGCTGCGGCAAGCTTTGTTGAAGCTCCACCACTAACAGTAGCACAAAAATTGGCTAGAAAATCATTAGCTAAAGCTAAAAAGATCTCTCTAGCCAAACAAGCAAAAGAAGATTGTGAAACTAAAGAGGTAAGTAGATTTTTACTTCAAGATATTTCTATAACTTCTAAAATCTCATTTAATGCTTTATTTAATTGTAGCATGAAAATACTCTTAAAAGCAAGCATTCAAAAGCTACAAGATCTTTGGAAAAATCAGCTCAGAAATCTCAATTGAAAACTACACCACTAGGAAAACGTACATTGCAAATGCCAGGTTCCATAAGCAAAAATCAATATGCAACACCTACAAATACACAAAATCTAAATGCTGTACGTCTAAATAACTTGTATTTCCATAAACAATATTTTGATTAATATTATAATTTTTTAAAATATTTTATAGTACTCTAAACCCATGACTGGGTGGCGTGGAAATATCGTGACAAACACGGATTCATTTATTCAGCCAATAAAATCAGCTCAAAAAACCATAGACAGAGCAGCTGAAGAGAAAAGAAAGAGAGCACACGAAGAAGATGCACGACGAAAACGTGAAGAGTTGTTAAAAGCTCAAGCTGAAGAAAAGAGAAGGTAAACAGTATTAACAGTTTTTCGTAAAAGAAATCAGTCAGGTTCATAATTTTTTTAAATATTTAATCTTGTTTAGAAAACGAGAAGAAAAGGAACTTAAGAACAAATTAGCTAGAGAAGCTAAAGAAAAAATAGAACATGAAAAGAGATTGAAAGCTGAAAGAGAAAGGGAGGAGAAAGCAAAATTAGCGCAGCAAATGCAAGAAAAACAAAAAGAAGAAATGGAAAAGAGACGCATAGCACAATTACAAAGAGCACAAGTATGTTTGGAGATATGTAGTCGCACACTTTTTAACGCATTTGTAGAACTTTTCTGAATTATTTTTTGCGTTATAGGAA
This sequence comes from Torymus flavipes, assembly GCA_030522905.1. Classification (NCBI taxonomy): domain Eukaryota; kingdom Metazoa; phylum Arthropoda; class Insecta; order Hymenoptera; family Torymidae; genus Torymus; species Torymus flavipes. The sequence continues at coordinate 22,043 of JAPYZO010006082.1, read as the reverse complement.
AAAGAAGAAAGACGAAAACAGGAAGAACAATTGAGATTGCAGCGCTTCCAAGAACAAGAAGAGCAATATAGGTTACTTGCTGACCAGACACGGCGCGAACACGAGCAAGAGAAACGTAAGCTGTTGCCTGAGGCAAAATTAAAAAATCAAGCAATGATGCAGGCTAAGGTACTTTGCATCATAGTCATTATTACTAATTGTACAACCTTTTTTTTTTACAATAAATTGATTAAAAATTATTTTTATTTTAGGCGAAAGCATTGGCTCAAAAAATGATGCCAATCAATTACAAAATTGACAGTGATCCAGATGAAGAAGAATCTGATGATGAAAGAAAACCTAAACATCAAATTCCACCGTGGGCATCAAGTAAGAAACATATTAAATAATTTTATAGCACAGCGTGACCTAAGTCCGCACGTAAGTCACGCCTACCCGTGACTTAAGTAGTCCATTATTGCACCGTGTTTATCACACTCGCTACTCTCGTGCGCTAACCTCACGGTGTAATAATGAACTGCTTATGGCACGGATAGGCGTGACAGCGGACTTAGGTAAACGTGCTATAAAATATCGTACGATACATGTAACTTCAGTGGCCCACAGCACGACGTGATTTATCACCCTCGCTACGCTCGGGCACTAACATCACGCCGTGCAATAATGGGCCACTTAAGTCACGCATGTATCGTAATATACTATAAATTGAAATAAATTTATTCGCAGGCCATTAATATCGCGTTATTGAATTTCTACTTGCAGGAGATGGTCGACGGACACAATTAAAAATTCAACAAAATATTCCAATGAAAATAATTACAGAGTTCTTCGATGCAACGAAATGTACGCCTGATTTAAGAGAGTTGTTCACTGGTATCGATCCGAAGAAATTAAAACGATCATCCAGTGCTATATGGAAAACTCCTCCTCGATATTCAATGATGAATTCAGTTTTGGAAGATTGAGACAAATTTTATCATACATCAATGCTATATAAATAGAAAGTAGCAAATAGAGAATATGTACTTGAAAATTTCGCCATTATCCTTCAAGAGAGTTAAGCATATGCGGTATGTGCCTTGAAAAAGTAATCAAATACGTTTGATTGCTTATCAGTCTGCACAGTTGTACAGATGAATTGTTTTTATTGAGAATAATCGATTTTTATTTGTAGTTTTTTATAAGCGTGATCAGTTTAGTATTTAGAATTGGAGCTGATATTGGCAATTATCAAGTCAATATTACGACAGTAATTTCAATAAGCTCTAAATGTTTTAACCAGTTGATTGTTTTTATAATGTTATAAGCGATTTTACACGAATATATAGGTCTATGATCTGGTACGCTACCGCGACGTCTTTTCGCGCACGAGATTTTATGCAAGCCCGTGCAGGGCATATATAGTAATTGTGGTAGCCGGCCAGCTACTGCGAATGCATACGTCTCTTTCAATTAAGCACGCGGCCACGGAAATATATTCGCGTTCTCTTGTGACGAAAAAATACGTCAACGAGAGAAATGTCACGCGTATACGTACAGGAGAAACTGCAGTATGAATATGCACGTGCATTAGGGACAGAATAATAATAATATATGTCTAACGTTTTATTTATTTCAGCTTTACTGAATTTTATTTATTATATGTATTACACTACTTGTGTGTGAATAAATTTGTTTATGCAATTATGTTTTTATTGTCAATGAGAGTAATATAAATCGGTCTCTCACCATGTATATGAAAGGCAATTTTAATAAGAAAGTGTTTTGTTGCCGTTTGTCGCAAGTTTCTGTTAATCCAATATTCTTGTTTTCCATTTCAAGTGAAATTGTATTACTTTCCTAAAAAGGTTTTTGCTGTGAACTAGTACCGAGGTTATGTGTAAGTGAAAATTATTTTTGCGGAAATAATGAAGTTATTGGAAAGTAGTAGTTTTTTCATTTGATCATTTTTTATTTTTAAATCGCAGTATTGCATATAATGTATTACTAAACAAAATTTAATAAAATATGTAATACCTTAAAATTCATTATTTTCATTTTTTTCGATGCTTTTGATCTCGTAATCTAAGGCGCTACCATCATCACTGACAACTTACACATTTTAAATAAAAAAAATTCACAAAACTTCATTTCAGAAGTTCGCAACTCCAGTAATACCTCAAGAAATACGATTGAATTAAATTTCTTGTTTACTTCTTAGATCAACTTCTTCGACATAATCTTTTTGTACTCTTTCAAGTTTCTTCCGCAGCGTATACGAAATACGCACACCGCATCTTATACTTAAAATACCCGGCACGTATATAAAAGCACATACGAGGAAAATTTCAGGACTAAATATAATCGAACACGTGTTTGTTTACGTACACCGTTGCCGATGATTCCATACCAACTTGTATAACGATATATACACACGCACACGTGAACTGCAGATTGATTTCGCACAGGCGTGGAGTGTCGCTCGGACCTCGGGCTCTACTTTTCGCGCCATACCAAATCGAAATTCGAACACGACGATGATTTTTCAACATCAATTCCGGCAACAGTGCACACGCAATTGCAGCCATTTAGCCGCGATCCGATTTGCCGCCCGTATACATGTGTGGGTATCCAGACTGTATGCGCAGCTCGTTTTCTCCTCTAACCAGTGCCGCCGGACCGCCACATAACGCATTCGTCTTTTATTTTCCCACGGCGACCGCTCGCTGGAAAATACAAAAACAATTAGCGAAAAGTCGAGCCAATTACTGCCCTAAACGTATATACATGATGCGCGCAACCGAGCGATATCTCTCTCGCTCGTTTTTTTTCTCTTCTGCGATCGCGCAGGCAAATTATAATTGCAAATATGTCGAGTAGACATTTCATTTTTTTTTTAATATTCGATGGAGACTTGTTGAGTTTTATTGTACAGGGTAGATGAAAGGGGTGGGGGAAAGTTTCCGCGGTAAAAAAAATGCGGGAGTATGGGCAGTTTTAAATTATTTTCAAGGGCGTGTATTATGATGGGATTTTTTAATCATCGGGGATTGGTTTAATCTGATTTATTTTTCGTGCCGTTTGATTACGTAAAACATGTTGAGTTTCGTCTGGAATTATTATCGATTTTTTATCGCTATATTTACTTCGAATTTGTAGTTAGTTTTGTGATGCATTTGGATAAGCACTTACATGTAATATATTAATCTTAAGTTTTTGAAAATATACGTATAGGTATAAAATTACATTGTCTTTTGAAGTACATTTACTTTTAAAACTTCAACAAGTCTACTGGAAACAGCTTTTTGGAACTGTTTCATTATTTCTAAACCCTCATTTCTGCAAAAATTGAAAATAGTCAAATATCAGACTTTCAAACAACCTACTCATAGCCTTAGCCAACTCTGCAACCATAACTTGCAAACCAAAACGACTCATATAAGATTTTAAAAAACCCACGTCGCGAAACCGACAAATTCTACATTCGTGGCAGCCCAGTAAGCCTACACGCTATAGAAACTCAATATCCCTTTAGTCCACGCACGGAGCGCGATTCTTCGCACCGTCATCTCACGCGCCCAAACACACACAGCGCAGCTGCTTTCGCAAAAAAGGACGTCCAAGAAAGAACACACGCTCGAAAGTTCGCGCGCTCGCGACAAAGGGGCTTGCGCGAGTTTTTTAACGAGACTCGCTTACGCGGGACCGTATATACTTATACGGTGTACAATATAAACAGTCGCTCGCTCGCTCGCGCGCTTCTCCGTTTTGACTTTGTTGGGTTTGCGCGCGCGCTAATGTAACTCTCTGCGCGCAGTATGAGTGAGTGAGGCCTGAGCAGTAGCAGCGGCGGCGGCCGTTATTATATCGAGAGATGTATCCCCTTGGGCAGCAGCAGCAGCAGCAGTCTCCGGTAACACGATAGTAATTACTGGCTGGGCATAATTAGTGGAGCATAATTAAAGCGGAACAAAAGATGAACGATATCGTCTGTCGCTCGTTAGCGGACAGTTTTGCCACGCGCTGCAGCGGCCTCCTCCTTTCCGCTATATACTCTCCCTCTTGGCGCGCGGCTTCCTATACTATTCGCCGAATAAGTATATATAATACATGGTTTTTTATTTGACTTGTGTCTCTGCGAATTGTGCGTTTGCTATAGTTGCAACTTTATGGATTAGTAGGTATTATAGTGGTATTTTGCTTCTTCATTAGTTCTGACGGAGCGCCGGCGGTTGTTAACCAATGCTATGATAAGGTTGAAATATTGTATCATTTCACGGTCAAGAAAACGTGGAAGGTTATTTATATCTGATTGATTGAGGTATAAGTTACTTCGGATAGTGTATTATAAAATAAGGGTAATTGTTATAAGCCAATGAAGGTGAAGTCACTCTTCTAAGTTTTTTGCAAAGTTTTTATTTTCCGCCAACAGGTTTGTTGGTCTCTTCAGGCGGAGAACTTCGTGACAATTATAAAAATGAAGTATCTAAAGGTACGATAGTACGTTACATAATGCAGAAAATAGAACTTGATTGTCGCAAAATAAGAATTTTGCAAAAAATTTAGAAGAGACTGACTTCACCTTCATTGGCTAATACCTCTAATCAAATAACCCTTACTTTATGGTTATTTATATCATAGTCGGTCAGAATTATTTTAATGATTTTGACGATTAGTTTGTACGGCAGACATACGATTTTATTATTATATTATAAATTTATAATAGTTTTTATAATATATATCTTACAACATCCAAAACTTTTATTATTCTTATGTATATGTACACTAGATCACCTGACGGAATTCGATTACAAAGATAAGACATAAGTAGATGCTGATCCAGCAATCGTGGTCAGAGACTTTTTTAAGGATAAAGCGTTCGAGATCTATTTGTTACACTAAAGAGCTTAACGAAGCAATAAATTTCCACATTCGGTTCCAAGACACATCTAGATAACACCTGGGATTCGTGTTTTCTTAAAGGAGCAAAAAAGCAGAACAGAAAAGCCGAAAACAGCTTTCGTGGGGTGTGTGCATATAAACAACTGTCGGGGTTCGTATACACAAGTATATATCCTAGAAAATCCTAGAAAATCGCTGAAGATTCTGGGGAAAAAGTATCACTATCATTCATCAATTGTAAATATACGAAAGACGATAACCACAAGCTCCTTCATTGTTCCATACGTATAATCATAATCGCCGTTCAACGAAGAGCTCATCCACCGAAATCGCCACTATCCCCAACGATCTAAATTTCCTCGCTCGCGGTTTCTCTCTACACCTTTCATCTCGCGTACACCTTTCGCACCGATATCGCATCTACAGCGGAAAAAGCCAAAAAGCCATGAGAGAGTGAGAGCGTGTTCCGATCGGAGACGCGTTCTCTCTTCTTTCCTTCGCTGCGACCGAAGAAAAAAAAAGAGAGGTAAAACGATAAAATCGCGCACGTGGAGAGCCGATTCCCGAACTATTTTTACGGTGTGGCCTAGCTCTCTCTCTCGCGGATCCCTACATATACACTCTCTCTATATATAGGGGGCTAAAAAGCCCCGAGAAAGATCCCGAGGGGGATAGCCGCAGCCACGGGCGTCGTGTAAGGGGGAGGGACGCTGCCGCGCACTTTTCGAAAGAGAGTGAGAGAGAGAGAGACTCGCTTTAGATATAGGTATATATAGATCCGAGCGATTTAGCAGCTTGGTCTCTCTCTCTCGTCACCGATGGATTGCGCGCGCCGCGAGAACACGGGACAGGCGTGGCGCTCGCGCGCAGCGAAATCCCGCGAGTTGTTGATAGGGAAAGAAGTGGATAGAGGGAACGGCCCCTTGACGTCGTCGACGAAAAAAGTGCAGCGACACACTCTCTGCTCGTATGTGGCCGCACTGCGATGAAAAAAAAAAACAGATTCTACGCGGGTGGAGGGAGAGTTCCCTCTTTCTCTCTCTCTGCGTTTATATATATACGGTCATGATAATTGACGAGCAGTCGTGGTGGCAATCTTCGGCTTTTTCGATTGGATTAAACGCCGAGGGAGATAGCATACTGCACGTCGTTTTTTTCTCTCTCTCTATCCTGATGGGAATCGCGCACGCACACGCGCTGAAAGATGCTTTTCTTTCGTTTTTTTCCGCTCTCTCTCTTTCCTGTGCGACGAGTCCTGAAAGAGATAAATGGAGCGGTCTCCCTGCTTTTTATTCGCTCTACTCTCTTACTACCGCGAAAGTTGGGGGGGGGGGGGGGGGGGGGGGGGGGGGGGGGGGGGGGGGGCGAGGACGTAAAGCACGGATTTTCGACATTCTAGTGTATACGGCTATAGAGAGAAAAAAGTTTACAGTGCACCGTTACTCCTTCGACTTCTTCTACATTTCGGATCGAAATAAATAAAGCATTAAAAACCATCGGCACTCCCTTTAACCCTGATTGTACGCCAGAAACCAGAGACTCAGCAAAACAAGTCAGAGAAAAAAGAAGAGAACAAAAAATAAAATCCCCGCTCGCACCCACACCCCCTGACCAATAGCAGGAGGCGGGTGAGATCGCCCAACTCGATCGCGAACACGAACAAGTCCCCGCTGCGCAACGACCTGCTGACGCTGTGGCCATTATTCCCTTCGACCGTTACCGCACCCGCCGCCGCGCTATCGCTCGCAGTAAGCTCTCGTACACATCACACGCGGAATACGTTAAGATTCCCGAGCGAGATGTGTCGATGCTGGCAAATGGCCGAGCGCGCGGCTCTCCGCAAGTCCGAACTGCCGATCCGTTCGCCGCTTGGAGCTTTACCGCTCAACGATCTTCTTCTTCTTCTTCTTCTTCTTTCTATAGAAGCTTACCGAAAACTCGCACCGCGACGATTGTCTCTGCCGATCTCCACGCCCCCCGCGCGCTTTATCACTCTCGTCAGTTTATACCGCGGTCGGTGCTTTTTTTTTAGTTCTTCTTTGACGTCGGGGTATTTGCGCGTCCGCGGCGGGGATTTTCGGCTGTTTTTCTAGCGGGAGCGGGCTGTATTTTTGGGGATCGCGAGCGGAGCGGATTTTCCCTCTCTCGGGCACGTGCGATGTTGACTCGAATAAACGCGCGAAATTGATATATATATATACGGATGATAAATTGAAGACAAATAAATGAATGGTCGCGCGCGTATCCGGCGGGCAAACAAACTATGAATATAAACGGGCAAATAAATAAATAAATAAAAGTCACAGCGCGCGCGCGTATTAGTGTCGTGGACAAACAGAGGAAAGCGTTATATATAACGGTTTTTCTTCTTTTTTTTTTTTTATAGAAAATGCAATAATTTCGCAGTATAAATTATGTTCCGTAATTACACCCCTCGAAACTTACAGATATACATATATAATGCACGTCGAAATAGAATGAAACTCGCTCGGATCGTAAATATTCCCAAGCCATTAAAGAAAATTATACGACGGGTTCTGTAATATACATATAGACAAAAAGTAAGGCAAAGTACATCCCACTTTCGCGGGCGGGAGGGAGAGAGAGATCTACTCGGCGTGGTGCTTTGATTTATACACCCTGTAATTTAATAGCCAATTGCAAATCTAGGGCTAATTTACGGTAAGCGAGAGGAACTTGCGCTCTCTCTCTCTCTCTCTCTCTTTCTCAGTATTGATATCCCGCGGGCCATTTCGCCAAAGTCCCGGGGATTCGGAAAATTCGGGTAATTTATCGCCGGCTGTATACGCGCTCTTCCTACTAAATAAGGGTGGCTGCGCGCTATCAACCGCGCCCGCTCGTGACTGCATGCTGTGCACCTTCCTCTCCCCGCGCGCGAGCGCGAATTGTTTGCCGGTTCCCGCCCTCTCGGCATCGTTATCGAACGCAGGACCCGTGTGTGTGTGTGAGTGAGTCGGGAGAACGATGATGACATCCGCGCGTGCGGCAGTGCTCAGTGAGTCTGTCCCGCTCGCTCTAATGTTATTCAGGAGTCGGATTAAATCGTGTACCTATATACTTGGCATTCGCAATCAAACTCGCGCGGCGTAGTGGCACGCTCTTTTACCCATACCTATATACCCGGACGCGTCCTCTTTATCGCTCGCGTGTGTGCGATGGCGGCTTCTTTTTCCTTTTCGCCCTGTGGAGAGGGACAGAGAGGGAGATAGGGACAAAGAAAGAGAGTATATACGCGGCAGTATACAGCCGACCTGCGTAAAACGCGCGAGCGCGGTTCGAATCTCCCTTTTATTGCTTTTGACCGCTCGCGCGTTTCATCGTTTTTCAATTACGCGATCGCACGCGAGCGACGCGGGTGGTGATACACAGAGATCCTTTGGTCGTGTGCTACGAGGCGCGCGCAAAAAATCAAAAAGTATCCTTTTTTTGGGCTTTGATGCACTTGTCGTTTTTGAACTTTGTGGAAAAATCACTGAACTCGAGCGGACGCGCGCGAGCGCTATCGGAAAAATCAAATTTAGTGCACAGCTCGGTATAGGCCTGTATATACAACGCCGCACGCCACACTGTTGTACATACAATTGCTTGAAAGTTATACCTGATCGTATTGGTGTTTCGATGAAACCGTTCTGCTGTAGGTAACGCGCTGGGTATCGCGGGTTACCAGTTAGAGTAACAATGAAATTCACGTAACGATTGATGAAATACTACAAAAATGACATAGGAGTCTGTATAGTTGCGTGGAGCTAGAGTAAATGATTTCGAGAATTCTTATAAAAATATCCAGAGCTAAAAGCTCGCTGCTGGTATGTGAGGCGAACAGGAATTAAGTTCGTAAAATAACAATATTTGGTTGCATAATTGTTTCGTATGTCACATTGGTCTTATTAGTCTAATTGATTTTTTAAAATGCTATTATCCATTTAAAAAAAATATTTGTATTTGACAGGCTAAAATACGTAGTGATCTAATTAAAAGAATACACCACTTCTTTATTTTTGTGTGCCTACGGAACTTGGATATACTTTTTCAATGTACCATGTGGATGAATTATATGTTGAGCTACGTTACTTTTCATATTACACGCTTCCAAATTATTAAATTGCGTAAAATTTCAACATGAAATCTCACCTGAGAATTTATCGCCACAATGACTTCTCGACAGCTAAATCTCACCTCTGACGCTAAAACTTTACACGCCCACTTATTGACTCGCCACTTCGCAAAAATACAGATACCTGCACCCTGAAAGTCCTATATCCATATAGCCTCGCATTCGCTTAGACTTCATTTCACCGGGTCGTTTGTCAATTGACACTCGAACCTCCACATATACCCACATATACACAGACATCTTCACATATACACATACACACACATGACCCCCGTGAGGATCGTGCACTTTTTGAGCGCTTTTTAATCTGGAGTAACGCCGGCTGATTCACGGCCCCCACCCCCACCTGCCCGCCTCCGCGCACGGTGTTATAACGATTTTAATTTACGTAAGAGCAGAAGGACATTTTATGGATTTATAGACTAAATTTTTTGCGCGATTAAAAAAAAAATACGCGGATAACGTTCGTTATATATCGGTATGGAGGAAAAAACGGGAAGAGGGGGTGGGGTGTGAATGTAATAAACGAGAAATGCCGTTTGCGTGAATTGTCGATTGGATTAATTGATTTTGTTGTATTTTTCATGCGAGGTTTTTTAATAATTACCTTAAAAGATTTCGGAATTGATGTGTTACTTTCAAGATTTAAAAATGGAACAAAATTGTGGGTCCGAAAAAGTATTTATTATAGTTATTCTAGTCTTTACAATTCAATCTAAAGGCACTTATAAATCCTATACCTTTGTATATAATATGTCAGCATAGACATTAGAAATTATTTTATATTTCTGAGACTCATGGATTTTAAATAAGAATTTTCCATTCCAAACAAAGAATTAGACCGCAAGAAAGCCAAACATCACTGACAGTACATATATAACGCATAGCATCACATTGGAAAAATAAAAACCAAGCTCGAGCGCGAAACAAATAGCCAAATGAAAATTCCATATACATATTCGCCAAGTCCTATAAGAAAAGACAAAAAAGCGTGTGCATAATGTACGTACCCATACACGTTAACACGTATATAGCCGGTCTCTAACCACCGTAGAGGGCGCATTGATAGTCGCTCCTGTACATTTACGCATACATAGACGGGGAGAAAAATTTACTGCACCGCGGCGGGTCGCGTATTCCGCGCGGATAATCCGTAAAAACAATCGGCGAAAAATTCCGAACCTACCTATATATAACTTCTATACCCCCTTGCATCGCTCCCAATCTCGTCCTTTTCCCCACGCGCGCGCGTCGTTCGGCAAAATAGTTCCTATACCTCTCTCCCCTCTGCGTACGTGTGCATACTCCTCTCACGTGTGCTCGCTCTCTCGCTCTCGCGGGCGAGTCGACAAAATGGCGGTAATAAGGGGTGTCGGGGAAAATGGCCGCCCTGATGAACCCTGAATCGTGGCATTACGGGAACTGATTGCGCTCGGGGGGTGGATGTGTGTGTTAGTGTGCGTGCGTCGGCAGAGGAGGAACTACTATCGGCGATGTACGCCGCGGTCACGTAAAGCGGCTGTGCGCGGGAGTGAGGAGAGAACGAGCGGCTTTCTCTCGCTGGGGCGCGCGTGCGGGGGTGCAGGCGCGGTAGAGAAGGGGTTATAGAGTTAGTTAGCGCGACGTGTGATGTTGTGACGTGCGCGCGCGGGGGAGAAAGAGATAGAGAGGGAAGAAAAGCGCGAGGTTAGGAATGCCAAGTTGTTCCACCCCCGTGTGGAATTATAGCTCTCGACGCGCCTGGGGAGAGTCGCGCGGAATTATGATCGCAGCGTGCGTCTCGTACGTCGTTCATTAATGCAGAGATTCAGGATTACGTATACCGCAGCTATGTACGTATGTGTGCGCCTGTGGTGGGAATTCGCGGTGTCGTCGAATTTTTTTGAAGCTCACTCGAGGTCGGAAAGTCATATGGAATCCTTCGAAACTTTAATTCATTATAATAACTTACCTCCATCACCATTCTCTCCAAAAGCGATACCTCATCATTCGATACAACACGAAGCCTCTTTCTCTCTCTCTCTCCCATCCTCATTGTACCGCACCCGCGTACAATTGAATTACGAATTGCGACTCCGATCGAACATTTGCGGGGCGTCCGTGTGCACGCACTCGCCGCCCTCAATGATTAAGCGGCCTTAACGAGCCGATACAATGAGAGCCAGTAGCCGTGTGCACTTTTATTCGCAAACGACGTCCTGGATAATTCATTCCGCGCGCGCAGCCTGCGTGACGTTGGAGGAAGCTGCCGCTGCTGCGTCTTTTTAATAATAAATTTTCGCGTGACAGACGTAAGAAGCGATCGTGCGCAAGCGACGCGCGCACGGTAATGTAAGTCGAGGCGCGCGGATTAATAATGGATCAGTGCGAGCCATAAAGTCAGTGTACAGTTTACGTTGGAGGATGCGCGGGGTACGTGAGGTCCTGGGTTGAAGTTTAGTTTTTAGGTGGAAGTTATATTTCTAGCTTGACTTGTACGGTGATGTTGCTGTTTATGTTTGGAGAGAATTTTGCATAATTCGTGACTTGAGAATCTGATTTAAATAAATTCACTGGCGAAAATTTATCCGAGAAATTCTAGATTAATTAATTAAAATAAAATTTATGTAAATGAAGTATATCACGAAATATCTTCTATACTTGAAAAATTTCAATTTATATCACAAGAGAAAAACACCTACCCTTTTCTTCCACTTTTCAAGCCTCTCGTCTACTTAGCCCTCTCCGTCCTCCATCGAAAAATTACCAACAAAACCTGCTCTTTCAATATTAATCAAAATAAAAAAAAGGCGACACAAGATCTAAGTACCTCCAAGCTTGCGCGAGCGAGCGAACGAGCGATTAGCCAAGGGCTGACGGGCCGCGGCGCTCTCTCGTCTTGGGGCGCACCTCGAGCGCATAAAATATCCGGCCACTTGATCGTCCGAGCTTGCGGAAGATCGCCCGGAGTGCCGGCAAGCTGTGATCTTCCACAAGCTCGGACGATCAAGTGGCCGGATGCTTTATTCGCTCGGTGACGGAAAAGCGTAAGCGTTTTTCGGGGAGAGGGTGTAGAAGGTGAAACGGTGCTGCTCCTATGGGTGTGTATAATTATGTGGTGTATATGTGTACCATTTTTATGTTTTTCATTTTTGTTTTCGTTTATTAGTATAGTGGAATATAGATAAAAAATGCATTTATTTGGTTTCTGTTATTGATGAATATTTTAATAACAATTTGTTCGCCCGCCATTTTCATTAATTAATGAATTTTATTTACTCGAGCAAAAATGTGAATTTGTAAAAATCAATACCGAAGAGGCATATATGAAAAACATTGATTGAAAAAAGAATGTATATATAAAAGCGCATAAAATAAAATGAAAATTCTCATTTTTTTTCCACGCCAGCCCGAGAAAAATAAAAAAACATATCCATTTAGATGAAAATCGCTTTAACTGTTTTCGAGATCTGAGTGATCAGACTTTTCACATACATATTGTTTGTACAATGCCTATATATGTAACGGGGTAGTACACGCAGATATACATAGCTAAATGTATAGACGTGTCTGCTATCTCGCACTAGTGTAATACAATTTGATTTTCTTTTTAACCTTTTAAAAACCATTTCGTTGTTTCCCCTGTAGGATTTGCTCGTGTAACAGTAGATAAATCCTACGTGTTCTTTGGGATTAGGGTGGAATTCCCATTCCTCATGGTATTAGAAATTTTTAGTTCCCACCTATATACGGTATCCCAGTTTTACAATCCACTGGTATATATAAAAGCCGTAATGGTAAAATTTGAAATATCTCGAAAATTAAAAAAAAAATCAAACATTACATGTTCGACGCTAATGTAATTAAGACGGCTTTCACCTTCGCAATTACACGATGTCGTGAGAGAGAGAGAGAGAGAGAGTGAGAGAGAGCGAATGAACGTGTATGGGAGACGAACAACACGCATGCGTGCCAAGTTCCGGATTTTGACAAGGGCGCGCAATCAGCGAACCGGCGTCGCTGATTAAGTCGAGATTGAAGGAAGGCTTCTCATTTGTGTCAAATTTGACGGACACCAGCTGCTGTATTATCGCCCTATATACTTTTCAGCACGCATGTATGTGATATTTATGGACTATACATGTGTGTATTCCTTACTACTTTTCAAAAAGGATGTCCGTCGGCGGTCATGCAATTTACCGTTGTCGTGAAAGTTTTTCTTGTAACAAAATTTCTTATTATGAGTCGATTTAATCATTTCTTAGATCAAATAAATTATGAAATTTAAATAAAAGTGTAACTGTTTTATCAAATTGATAACGTTATTAATATAAAATTAATTAGTCTGAACAGATGTGCCTGTTCCCAGTGGAATATATATAAAATGATGCCTTTCATTTTAATAGAGCTAAATTCAACACGATTTTCTTAAATATATAGGTATAATATAAAAACGAAAATGCGATTAGCACACACTGTACAAACAATATCAACAACTCCGATCTCCCTCATTTCAATTAATTAGTAAAGCCCGATAACCGCGTGTTCCCCATAGCACCTTATACCCACGTTTTCTCTCTCTCACGTCTTCGTCATCGTCCTCGTCTAGCAACCGTCCCATACCGCAAAAACAAAAAGCCCCCCAGAAAGAGCGAGACCGAGAGAAAAAACGACAACCACAAAGCAGAAAAGTGCATTTATAGCTCGTCGTCGTTGTCGTTGTCGGTGGCGGCGGTATTAACGAGGAGAGCAACAGCAGAAGCAGCAGCAGCAGCATTCGACGGGCTGAGGCTATACACAGAGCGCTCGCCCGCGCAAGTACTCCTTTCTCCTTCGGCGCAGTTCCCCTTATTTAATGTTATTTCATTAATTAGGCACAAAGCGAAGTTGCCGAGCATTGTCTCACCTCAATGCTTACTCATTAGTAAACCGAGTGCGGCCGCCGCCGCGTACTGGAGCCATTGAAGGGGAGGCCGGGCGCGGGTGGGGGAGACGAGAGAGTGAGAGAGAGAGAGAGGAGGAGGAAGAAGGAAGGAAGGAAGGAAGCATGCAACGAGCGAATGAAAACGAACGAGCGAGCGTAGCGCGCGAACTCTCTCTCTCTCTCTCTCTCTCTCTCTCTCTCTCTTTCTCTTGTTTTTCCGAGCTGTGACTGAGAGAGACAGAGAGCGTGAGCTTATTAAATTAGGTTCTCTCGTGCAATTAGCGCGTGTTAGGGGCGAGAAAGATAGAGAGAGAAAATTCGATGGGATCGGGTGAAAATAAATGGCGAGGATGCGGGGACAGAGATTTTTTTTTTTGGTTGGTGATGATAGGAAAACACGGCTAAATCGGGCGTTTGTAAAAAATGTGTAAAACCTCTGCCATCCATTTGTAATTTGTGCACGAGAATTTGATTAAGTCTTATTAAACTAACGACGGTTTCCTAAATTTTGGAAACAAATAGATTATTTTATACGGTTCCTACATATATGATAAAAGTGACTTCCTCAAGAATACAAAAAAAAAATCGTTTCAAAACATTAATATTTCCCAATTTCACATGTTTCAACAGTTTATCCACCATGTAAACGTATGTCGCGTGCGATACGTATGTGCTCCCGAAGTCCGTCGTGTCTCAAACGAAAATTTTCCCTCCGACGTTACCCCGGGCGCGTAGGTACAGCACGCGCACACACACACATGCAGACATATACATATACATCTCGCGCGTCGATAGGATTTTTTCGCGATCACTCTCTCTCTCTCTCTCTCTCTTTGCCCGTGTACACACAGAGTACCTATATTCGCGAACCGATCGTTTCCTTTTTTTCTCTCTCTGTACTCTCTGTCTCCCTCTCTCCCTAGCACTCAGTGGCCGTGTCGAGCAGCAACTATTGTCGCGCTGACCTAAGTCTCGTATTGACTCTCAGTGGCACCGAAAACAAAGAGAGAAGGATTAGAAAACAAAATTGGAATCGCCCGGGATTCATAGCAAACTGCGTATATATATATATATGTATAGGGAGTGTATATACATGCTATATCGCTGAAAGTTCAAATTATGAGTTGACACTAGTCGCAGCGCGCCGTGTAAAAAATGGAAAATTTAATTAACGATAGCCGGGCGAAGAACACCGCTGCACGCGAAAAATTCTTTATATCCCTGCATCGAAATAATAATAATAATAATAAAAATAATAATAATACGCAGTGAACAGTTATTGGACTTTCGATTAGTGCTTGACAAGTTTTCTTTACACGCTGTGTGAATATTTTAGCGGGGCGTGCGCTTATATATAGAAAAAAAGCTTTCTCTCTCTCGCGTGCGCGCGCGCGCGCTCTCGGGTAGAATAAAAAAAAGACGAGCGGAATCCGATTAATTAAGTACGGACACTCTGTAATTAAAAAATCACGCGCGGCGGCGGCGGCGGCCGCTGGACTTTCGCTCCCTCGCTCCTCTCTTACTCTGTCTATATATCGACGTTCTTTGTCCGCGCGCGGTGTGCGCGCACAGCTATAGCTAGTATAGCAAGAGGCCCGCGCGTTCGCAGCTCGCCGGACCTACTTTAAGCGGCTCCTGCGCTCGCGCGCGTACTCTGCAAGTCTATGCCCTGAGACTTTTTTAATTAAACTCTCCGTTTTCAACTATGTCGTGTAGCGAGCGAGCGAGGAGGAAGCGGAGGAGGAGGATGAGGAGGAGGAAGGTTCTATACTCTCTCTCGCGTTCGCTCGCTCTGTACTCTTTGTCGACTTGGCCCCCCGTGTGATGAGGGGTAGGAGGGTAGAGGAGGTAAAAACTATGCGGCGTATCGGGGGAATGTTTATACACATTTTTACACATTATCAGTGTAATTATAAGGCCTGCGGCACACGCGCAAGTACGGCCTGCAAAAAGTTATTGGATAATGTCCAGCCTCTTTTTTCTGCGGCTGCTGGGGAGAGAGAGAGAGAGAGAGAGAGAGAGAGAGAGAGAGAGTGCGCTTTTAGTCTTGGAGGGGAAGGAAGCGCGAGAAGGAAGGAAGGAGGGAAGGAAGGAAGAGGCCGTTAAATGTTGAGCGTTAATTTGTAAAAAAAACGTGTGCTCCGCGCGCTCGTCGTTTAATCAAGCGCGCTACTATATCCGTGTGCTGCGGAATTTCGTTTTAGAGAGAGGTGCGGGGGAAATTTTTTTTTTAATGGCTGCTATGGATTAAATTCTTCGATGGTTTTATAGTAGAGGGCGGTGAGAGAGGATCTTGGAGAAATATTTCACTGATATTTTAACACTTTTACCTGAGGGTTGCTTTTTCTTAAATAGTCATACAACGTATGAAAAATGCATGACTAGCCATGGACACACTGTAATAAGAATCTTTTAGCGAGTTTGTTTAAGAAGGTACTTCATTTATAAAAGTAAATTAATTTTCTTGTATTAAAAAAATTGTAATCAATGAGATTAACATCATCTCCATTTATTTTAAAACAATAGCTTCAAACCTTTTCTCTCAAGTTAATTTTACAACACTTCTTTCTTACCTCAAATTACCCCAATTCAACAACCCCATGTGCTCAAACTGATCCCTCCTTTAATGACACAATAATCGCTCGAAATCATCATCACCGCCCTCTCGCGAAACACAAACCCATATACACACTATATACTACATACACACCCATCCACCTCGTACAAGTTTTAATTCGAGAAAGTTAGCCCGCCGGCCGGACGCTAAACCGCGCGGAATAAGTTCCGGTGCGCCTGTATGCGTATACGCGCATCCCGAGTAAAACGTTGCTCGCGCGCGGGGCTGAAAGGGATTCGCTTATTAGATGCACAAGCGACGACGAGGAGGATGGAAAATTCGACAGTGGCCGCGCGCGTACGCGCGCGAGTATAAGGTAATGGCCACTCTCTGATTTTCGGATTTCGCCCGACGGCGTCGTCGTCGTTACCTAACGACGCTCTAATGCCCTGCGCGCGCTATCTCCTCCTTGCCCTGTACGCGTGCGCTCACGTGTGTATATATATGGAGCGCACAAACTAAATTTAAAGCCCATTTAACGACACACTAAATTAACCCGCCGTCCCGGCTTTTGAGCGTATACCAGCGGCCTGCTGCTGCCTCGAGGTATATATACACGAGTGTGTGTGTGTGTGCGTGTAAATTGCATTGTGTGTGAAAACGGAAGGCCGATTCGCGTAAAAGTTGCGCGCACGGAAGAGCGAGAAAGCTCGCGCGTGAAGTGTGTGTTACGCGCGCGAAGATGCTACACGCGTATTAGTAGTTATATAGCCGGGGTGGGTTCTTGTATGTAGGTGTCTTGGATCGCGTCGGCTGATAAGCTCGATTAAATTAGCCGCGAACTTTATGCGTCCGCTCGTGCATTGTAGCTGAAGGCTGAGGGTGAGGGTGAAGGAGAAAGAGAGAGATAGGGGTTGGTATATTGTATGTGTCTAAAGTTTTACAATTGAAATTTCGCGTATATAGTAGCGTAGTAAATTATTATTATACGGCATGTTCCCGGAAACTCCAAGTTTAAATTACATGGTATATATATAAAAATTTTATATATTTTCGTTATTATATATTATGCGCGTTTTATTTTTTGTAAACTGCATAGCGGCGAAGTATATTATGCGCATTTGCATTTTTGAAAATTTACTGCTACTGCTTGAAGTCGCGAGTTCATAATAAGAAACTTTTACACTAAATTCCGGCAACGCGTCGTGTCGACTTTCCAAATTAATATAAAAAAAACTTTCTTTAGATTATAATATAAAATAATATAAGATTTCATATTATATATAGTTTGCTTAATATTTCTCCCTTATCCATCAATGCCGAAAAACATTAAAATTTATTACCTACCCCGAATAAGAAAGAGAGGAAAAAAAGGAGTGGTTTCCAAGCGAATGCAGTCGGGCGATTATTTTTCACCGACGCATTTACACACAGCTCGGGTGTATACACGATTCGCACACGCTCGGTCACCTTCGTCCCGCAACGAAGACGCGCTCTTGCAGAAAGCCATTCGCCACGACGGCGGAGGTTCACATGGCCGTGCATAATCTAATTGTGTGACTCGCTGTCTCTCCTCCCCGAGCTGCAACCCTCGTGTACGAGCAACCCTCGGCAATCAACACAAAACGCCTGTCTGCGGCCTTTCAATAGGTATTATATACGTGCGTATATATATATACCTCTTGAAAATAAAACGTATAAGCCGATGGACGGCTACTTAAACGTGAAAAATTCGTGTATATATACGTCAACGGACCACTGCAAATCCGCGGCAGAGGGTTTCGCATTCTCTGCGCGAAGGGGGGGATTTCAGAGGGATTGTTAGTAGCAGCCGGACCCGGACGTTGCATCGCGGTAGCGCACACATACACTCGTCCGCAGCAAGTTTTATTTCGCGGACGAATTGCCGACGACTTATCCGTGCGAGGCCGAATGAAAATTCGGGAAACAAGTGCGGGTGTATCTCGCGTGCACGACGGAGGTTTATAGAAAAAGGGGTTATTATCTCCCGGATGTGTGTATGTGGGTATGGATGGGCGTACTTCACGTCTCGTGCACGTACGCACAGCGGTGGCGAGCTCAATCGTCCGCGTGGGGCAGGATTTGCGTATAAATGCTCTTTTCTCCGCGCGGTCCGTTTCGCCGGAGGAGTCTCTCGAACTCCATTACGCGCGTATTTTTGGCATTTAGACATATACGGACTTTTAGTCCCGGTGCTTTCTCTCTCGTTCTCTTTCTGCGTTCGTCCAAACGACGACGACCATTCAGTCTGGTCGCCTTTTTTCTGCGGAGATTCGCGTTTTTTGGGGCGATGAAAAGGTTTGTTGTGCGGGAATGCGGAAAAATTTCTTGGAAGAGAAGAGATCTAAATTTGCAATTATCATAAAATTGTATCGTTAATTATTGTATCACAGTATAACGAAAGAATTATGGTTTTCGAGCTTGTTTTATACAGAGCAGCAGTTTCATTACACAAGACATGATTATGCAACCAAGTTACCATAAAATCTGAAGGATTTCCTGATAAAAATTTGCATTCATTACCCGGCTTCAAAAATTTTCCTCCTTACACGTTACACCGTAGTAGTCAAATGGGCACAGAGAGATAGAGAGGGAGAAAGAGAGCGAGAAGCAGCTGCATACTGGCCTCCGCACATTAAACAAAAAGAACGAGACCTCGTGCAAAATTAAAAGAAATTAGCGAATATCCCGAGCGGCAGTCTGGCAAGAAACACGAATTATATTTGCAAATTCCCTTCTTGCTCTCTCTCTCTCTCTCTCTCCGCGCGTTTTTTCCCCGCCCGGTCTATATAATAACGACAGGCGGACCCTATACATACAGTATACTGCATCTCGCGTCGAAAAAAAAATCATCGCGGCTCCCGAAGTCACCGAACACGTGGCCAGATATTAATTAATGCACGAGAGAGTGAGACAGACAGAGAAAGTCAAGGGGGCGGCGGCGGCGGTTCAAGGGCCACTAAGTAAACATCAAAGCGAAAGCCCTGACGAAATGCTTAATATATATATATATACGCGAGAGAGAGGGAGAGAATCACAAGTGGCTCTGGGTAATTAAATTACGCACGCGGAGAATTCTCTGCTTTATCTGTTTTATTCCCTTTTTAACCCTTTCCCCGGGCCCTCTTAGCTCTCTGGCAGCGCGCGCGCGCGTGCTGCACTTTTCTATGAAAAATTCTAATTCGCGCTGAATAAATAAAACATATATATGTATACATATAAACGAGAGGGGAAAATTCAGAGCTCGCCCGGCTGCGCGTGTGCGTGAATGAGAAATTTAGTTGAAGAATTATTTTATTAGCTCTGTTTGTTCATGCGCGAAACTTTTTGAAAATCCCGCCGCGAGTGCGGCAGTATATACATATAATATAGTCGCGCGACGTGACGACGTTTGTGAATTATACGATGCTAATGACTTGCCATAAGTTCTGAATGAGGCGCGCCTTCGAATTATGATTATGTATACTACACGCGATGCGTTTTATTTTGGAAAAGTTTAATTATAATTAGTCGACGAAAAAGACCGACCGTGACGTCTCTGTATATATGTATATGTATGCGAAATGTAAAATAATATCGTTAAATTTTCATTCGGACTTCAGTATAATTATATGCACGCCGGGCCCTATACACTCGGCGTAATTAACGAATGCTCAATTATAAATTTTAACGAAGAGCGAAAGACAGAGACATCAAGAAGACGATACGCGAATGACTCGCAGTCGAATATACCCGTATATCCCATGGCAAATATACATACAGCCGAAAGAGTGCTTCCTGGTAAACTTTTTCTTTCTTTAAGACAAGACGCTTTACTCTGCAAACAAGCGTATATACATATACACACATCTAAACCACGCCGCCTTTCTCCTTCTCTCCTCACCTTAAATCCTCCATTTCTCGATTTTCCCTCCTCTCCCTTCTTTCAGAAGTGCTGCGCGAGCGAGAGGGAGGCTAAAATAGAGAGCCTCGCTCACGGCGAGGGAGAGAGAGAGAGAGAGAGGAGGTTTGAGGCGGAGTACAATAATTAGAGGACGTAATTAGTGCCAATTAACGGAGTAGTGAGGCAGCTTCCACCCGGCCTTTTGTGCCCCTTCTCTTTTCTCGCGGTTCCCTCCCTCCCTACCTCCTCCCCACAGCCCTTTGCAACCCCGCGCGTCATTATGCGAGGAGTCGCGCTGCGGCGAACGCGAAATCCGAGCCTCGACTTCTCTCTCTCTCTCACTCGACAAAGCGCCGCTGATTGTAGGATTCGAGTAATTTCCGATGCCAAATGAGATCTCGGCGACGTCGCATGCGCGCGCGCGGAGGAGAAAAAGTTTCGCGCGCGCGCGACACGGAGGTGTATTATTGGCGCGCAGCGCATAGCAAGATGTATGTGTGTTTGTGCCGGGGCGACGATCGCTTAGCGAGCGTTTTGACGCGTTTCCTCTTTGTCGAGCGGCCTAGTTAGGCGTGTATTTGTGTGTGTGTGTGGGAGGGTTTTTATAGGTGGAGGCTTTCTTTTGAAGATTGAACGAGGTTGATTGGGAGACCGGCTTGATTAGTCATTTAATGAGCGGGGTTTTGCGATTATTGCGGGGGCGGAGTGGCTGTGTCGATAATAGCATGAATTTTCGAATCGAAATTTAGTTTGGGAATAAGTATAAGTTGAAGTATTTATTTTCAAAGGAACATAATTATTAATTTGGTATGTATATTTTTTCTTTATAAGAGAAGCAAAATAAAACCTTTCTTATATTTCAATAATAAATATTTTCATCGCATCGTTTTGTCTATTATTCCTTCCTCCCAATCGATCCCTCTTATCCCACGTGATAATCGAAAACGGTTGATTTTATTTCTAGTATACATTGTAGACGAAAATGACGATAACATAATCCAGCGCACGTACTTACTAGTCAACCGTAAATATCTCCCATCACCACCGGCTACAAGGCACCGCACGACGCGAACAATTTCCTCAAAAAATCTTTATTTTCCCCACCCCCATCCCGCATACCGTTTACCCACCGCAAGCTGCATCGCTCGCGGTCCTTCGCGCTCCAACACAATAGCCCCCACAGCGGTAGCATCATCCTCCTCTCTCGGGCACGGCGCTCTCGTCCGGCATCCAAAACCCCAGCAGCCGTCGAACATCTCATCCTCCTCGAAGTCGCGCACCTCTTTCGCAGCGAGTAATTCGCGCCTAACCATCCCTGATGCTGCTGCTACTGCGCCCATTGTGTACGAGGAGAGCACACCTCCGAGTTCCTACGCGGAAATTCCATCGAACAACAATCCCGAGCTATTCACCCCTACCTCCGTCCGAAAAAGCGCGGTGTATGCGGCGGCCGAACTATTCCGGCCTAGTCTCTACTCGCTATGTCCAGAAAGATTCTATCTGCTGGCTATAATTTATCGAGCCACGCCGGGTATCCGGAAGAGGTAAGGGCCGAGAGAGAGGTTCGGTGTGTGGCTTTATGGCTTAATAACCGAACGGAGTAGAGTCTCTCGATAAGAGCCCTAATTCTAACGACCTAGGGTTGCTGCCTGGTGAGTGGTGG
>JAPYZO010006081.1:0-10400 GCA_030522905.1 Torymus flavipes | reverse complement strand
GTAAATCTTTAAAAAATGTCTAAAATTTCAAAGTAATATGGTTTTATTTAATTTTTTAAAATAGCCAACATATATTGATCCAAGCTTCGCTATAAATAATATTGACCAATTATAGCATATTCTTGAATATAGGATGTTAGAAAGGCGATGACTATGCAAGTTTAAAATAGTAGTTAAAAGCCCGAAGTCGGGATCTCCATAATGATTTTGGTACATCTCTTGTATGATTTTTTGTAAAAAAGTTTTCTTAACGATATCAATTATTATCTGGAAAGTTTCAAATCAATATTCTAAAATATCAAAAATAATTGATATTCTTGCCTGCGCGGTTTATAAGTAAAAAATTCTTGAACGTTTTTAGGGAAAAAATTTTGGTTTGACGTTGCCTTTGTTACATATAGTTGAGGCATCACTGCAAACATATGATAGCAGTTCTCCTGAATCTCCTCTCGCGAATCTTAAATTCGCAATCGGGACTGAGTGAGTACCAAACGCTCAGTCCGAGTTTGATTGAGGTCCATGTATAGAATCACATACTTATCGACATTATCGTATTTTCCGTTATTTTCATTCCTTTTCTGATATTCACGAATTATCTTTATCATCTGGCATTCATTAACCCAATACAAAAATTGGATGACAGTGATCATTTAAAAAAAAACCTAAAAATAAATTTAAATAATATAAAATTCGATGTAAGAATCTGTAATTCGCTTCGATATCCCCTTTTGACGGGTTCTTTTGTTTTTGGGTGAAGAAAATCAGAATATCTTGGTCACCAGACCGAAAATGGGTCAAGTTTACTGTTATTTAACAATCGTTATAGACAAATTTAGAAAATCGCATTTTTTGGGACTTTGAGAATTTTTTTCTCGCAAGCTAAGCATCTTACAAAAAGTCGCCAAAGAACATTTTTCTTTCAAAAAATAACGGAGATGAGCCTGCAAATGTGGAAAACTAAAATATGGCATTTTTAAAATTTGTTTATAACAATTGTTAAATAACAATAAACTCGACAATTTTTTGTTCTGGTACTTAACCAGATATTTTGATTCTCCGGACCAAAAAACATAAGAAATCATAAAGTTACCAAGAGGATGGTAAAATGCATATGGTCACGAGAGCATCGTCGATAGATTATTATGCCATCGGAGTAGACGTTAACACCGTCATAAGCGATGATTCAATTAAGTTTCTCGATTACAGTCTACACGCCCCTTCATATGGCAATCTATTGCGAACAACATAATGTGGTTGAGATAAAGCTCATAGACCACAGTGCCGATCTGTTAACCTATCCGAAGTTTAACAGTCGCGGATTTAGTCTTTTATATGCGGCCTGCATCGCTGATTATACCCGGAGTACACGCCTTTACATATCGCTGTATCGTAGCAACAGAATGAGGTTGTAATCCGTAGCTGCTTTTACACAGTTAAAAATCGGTTCTAGTTTTAACAATATTCTGTGTTAAAAACGGAATCAACACGCTCTGTGTAATTAGTATTTTAACAATGAAAAATACACAAAATGTTTGTAAAAATTAAATTTAACACAAATTATGTGTAAAAATATACTATTAATTATCTTAGATATGCCGAAGTATGTCACAACAGTACAGCGCTCTCTCTACGGGAGGTTCAACTCCCGAATAGATCGCAGTGTCCCTACGATTCTTCTAAAATTTATAATATTTTCTGCAATACCTATACATGACTCTTAAATAGATGAAAATGAAAAATGAAAATGTGATGGAAAACTGCAGATATACCTTTAAAGAAAAATGCAATTTTCGTTACGCATTATCCGGGACCCCAGAACAAACCCATTAAATGTAGATCATAATATTATCAAATAAGTAATTAGAATTGTTTTTAATTATAAAAATAATACTTTACAATAGGTACTATGTATAGTCTGATTCTACATCCAACCCACGCGCACCGTAAACGCACGCGTTCTCTTCTCCCGCATTGTTCGTTGGCAGCAGCTGGGAGCACGCTCCTACGGCTACCAATGAAAGAAGCGAGCGCAGGCCCATGCATCCACGGTGCGCATCAGCTGGATGTAGATCTTAGACGCAGTCATGGCCTTGTGGGATGGCACTGCGTGGGATATAGTATATATAACGCGCCACATGCACCAGTCATACTTCTGACGTTGGAAGATACAGAGGTGAAAATAGAAGCCAATGATGGATTATAAGCTGAAAGAGAAAGTGTATTTTTCAATGTAAATAGTATATCAGCTAATAAGCTTCATAGTGAACAGTTGATGTAAGCTGTAAGGTCGCAGGTATGTTCACTTTCATAATTACAGGGGAAAGTCTTTAAACGTGTCGTATAGCCTCTGCGGTGGGCTCGCAGCGTCATACCGCCATGTCGCTGTTGCGGCACGCTCACTAAGTTTGGACACACCGCGCGTCCAAACGTTGGCGAAGGGATGAAATCGGCTTGTCGGGTAGATAGCTGCATTTTTTATATTTGGTGAAACACACCGTCTAAAAACGATGGTAAGCAAAATGTAGCTTCTAAAAACATCGGGTTGGCAAGAATATAATTTATGAAGAAACCACCCCCGAAAAAGTTTATTCGCCTATAACTCGAGATTGACAGAAGATATCGTAAAAAGTCCCAAACAAAAGTTGTAGAGCGTGAAATTTTACGTAAGAATGATTTATTACTTTTTTGTTTTCGATAAAATTAAGTTTGGGAAAAGCACGCAGAAGTTGGAAACCGTGTAAGTGAGCGTCCAAAGAATAAAGGAGGCGTGAGCTGGTCGCGTGGCGGCAGCATCACAACGCACAGCCACGAGCAGCGAATCCATCCGAATGCTGCCGAGCGCAGTCGAGGCCAACGCGTCGCCAACTCGCTCACAGTTTGCAACTTCTGTGTAGAAGCGTGCTTTCCCCAAATAATTTTATCAAAAATAAAAAAGTGCAGGTCATCCTACAACTTTTGTTTATGCCTTTTTTCGATATCTCCTGTAGGTCTACTTAGTTGAATTATTGAAGTGTAAGAGAGGCGGACATTAGACAAACCAATTTGATTGTTGTTAAAAGATTGTAATCACCGACGTTTCGGGAGTTTTAATGCTCATTTTTTCAAGTAAAGAATATAATGACAAAATGGTCAACACAGAAAACACAAGGCACTATTTAATATCACAAATACTTAAGTGTACCCAATATACGATTAAAACTTGACAATCATCATGTGACTTGGCGATCCTATCTTTTGCACAATAGGAAGTGTAGAAAGTAACCAAAATGCTTAAAAAAATTGAAATTTGGTCTACACAGCCGTAGTGGAGTGCGTACGAACGGTTTACTTTCTAGCGCCGTGTTCCCCTGTTATGCTCGTACAATTGTTCTAATTGCCTCTTTTCCGACCTATACCTATTCTGCCTCCTCCCCCTTCCCCGGTCAAACCCAATCTTCCCTTGAACTTCCCTTATAATTGAACGAGTTTTTGTGTCCGGGTGGAACCGGTTGTAACCGTAACACGGTGATATCCTAAATACAGAAGAAACCCGAGTTTTCGTGTCGTTACATGGGTATTCGATAATATACCGATTCATGTGGTGACAAACGAGTGACTTAAGGGAGGACCAACTAATCTTTTTAAATTTTCTACTTTCTACATAAACAATAATTCACTCTATTTGTATCAATTTTATTAAATTTTTTAGCGTTTGGTTACTTTCTACACTTTTTATGTGCCAAAGTTATGATCGACGAGCTATATGCGGTGATTGTTAAGTTTTAATGGTAATACCATTAATACACAATACTATTGTGTACACTGATTTGTGATTTTAAATATTGCCGAGTGTTTCTTTGTAGCCTTGAAAAGGAGAGTAAGTATTCAAATTTCCGAAACGTCGGTGATTAAAAACTTTTAATAACAATGGGCAATGGGGTAATGATCAGTGAATGATTTATATATTTTTTAGAATTTAATTTTAAATAAAAGGGTTTTTATGAGATATTAATAAATGAAAATTTTGAATTGTTACAGATAAATCTAAAATCATGTCTTATTCAGCAGAATCTCGGCATCCTCATACGAGCAAACATTCTGGCATTGAACCAGTACCGAAAAAACTCAAACGTCTCTATGAGAGCGATACTACAACACTGTTAAATAAAATAAATAGTTTTGCAGAATTAAAAGGTTTTGAAAGATATTATTATAATACCTATAGAGCTGAACCATTGCACCATGCAATCAGGTGCAGTAATATTGATGTTGCAAAAACGTTGATACTAAGAGGTGCTGATCCTAATAAGGAAGATCGTTATTTCCATACTCCACTTTATTATGCACTTAAAGCAGACAATGAAGCAATAGTATCACTGCTTTTGAGTAATAATGTTTCAGCCACAAGTATTTTTAATGAGTATAGGGTGGGGATACCAACGTATTACTTTGAATATGTTTGTGAAAATTCAAATACCAAAATACTTGAATTATTTTTAAATAACGGTTGTACAGCTAATGATGATCTGTTCACGCATGCAAGATGCAGTTGTGAGCGAAAATGTCGACCTCTTCACGCAGCTATTATGAAGAGAAAAATTGAAACAGTTAAAATTTTAATCAATTATGGAGCTGATGTTAATGCAATAAATTTATTGCTTGAAACCCCACTTCATCTTGCTTGTATGGAAGGTCTTATAGATATTGTTGTAATATTACTAAACAATAACGCCTTAGTCAACGTATTTGGAATGAATAATAAAACACCACTGTGCCAAGCTATTAGGTCATGCGATCCCCATATTGTAAAACTACTTTTGGAAAATGGAGCAGTCATAGATAATAATGATCCAGAAACAATCAGAAATATATGTTATTCATTGGACATCGCCATTGAGAATGGTGTTGTAGAAATTGTCAAATATTTATTAGACGCAGGTCTGAATCCTGATTTAGGCTTTCAAGGTTCAACATTTTTACAAACTGCTCTAAAATTCGATAAATTAGAAATTCTAGAATTACTTCTAAAATATGGTGCTGATATGGACAGAAGAAATAATATAGGTTGTACTCCGTTACACATGGCCGCTACTAGGAATAAAATGGAACTCATGAAAATATTGTTGGATCGCGACTCATACCTAAAAGGTATAGTATAAAGAAATTTAACAATTATTACTGATATTTCAGAATTTTCTTTCCTACATGATGAATTTATTTTCAGATTCAATTCACAAGTCAGTCATTGACGTGAAAGACCGTTATGGTGGCACGGCGCTTCAGGTAGCTTGTGTGACGAAATCTCCCGAGTGCGCGTACTTGCTTATGGACTACGGCGCTGATCTAACATCAGCAAATGACAAAGGAGATACTGCTCTTCACCTTGCCACTGAATCTTCATCTATCAGTATTGTAAAACGGTTGGTTAACGCGAAAGTTCCAATTAACGTTGTAAATGAATACCTTAATTCGCCACTGCACATAGCCGTCATGAATAATTCGGCAGGGATTGTTGAATTTTTGTTAAAGAACAAAGCCACGACGGTATGTGAAAACAACGATCGTTTAATTCCACTCGAAGTGGTACTTAAGCAGAGGCACACAGCCGATGTGATGGTCATCTCTCATTTACTACGGTACGCAGAAGACATCAACGACAGTTACCACAGAAGAGCGTTCCGCCTGGCCATGAATGAAATAAGCGAAGAAGAAATGGCAATTGAAGTCTTCGACCTGTTTTTTAAGTACGGATTTACGTTGAACCCCACAAACGATGACATCAATTTGCTTTTATATATCGCAGCAAGAAACGGTCATACCACAATCGTTCAGATGTTGCTTAACTTAGGCGCTAATCCGAACACGAAAATCAACATGGAGTCAGTGCTTCACGCTACGGTAAAGCAGAAACATCTTGAAATCATTAGCATGTTGTTGAAACATGGGGCGGATAAGGAAGCGATTAACATGGAATACGAGTTAGCCCTGCACAATGCTATCGAAAACGGTAATATCAATTCCTTCTCTTGTTACCTTCATGACATCGACGCCAAAGTTCTACCAGAACTGCTTCATCACGTGCTGAGCAAGTGCCCGCGTAACTACTCTGGCTTCGTTGAGCTCCTCGTAGAGCACGGCGTGAATGTAAATGCCTTCTACGCTGGCAGTAACATCCTGGTCTCCCTGGTCAGTGGCTTCTGTACGGCACTGACCAGCGAGGTTAAAAACTTAAACGAGAGGATGTTGTGGGACTACGGCATGGACCTTAGGCGGCGCTTCGATGATCCTTTTTCGATGTTCTCACATACCACCGAGATGTATCGCTGTTTCTCGGGCATCGAGGTGCTTCTAAGTTATGGGGCTGACATGCACATACGCGACTCGCACGGTACCATGGCACTGGAACGGCTGTTGACCAGGTTACACAGTGAGACCTCCGGGAACGTAGTGCTCCCCAAGGCCATAATGATGTGCAAAGTGCACGTGACAAAGCTAAGGCTTGCCGGCCTCTACGTTCACCCAAAGATAATGCAACATTTTGAGCAGCTCTCGCTGGTCGATGTAGAGCAACATTGCTTGAGGGAGCTGGAGAGGCTGAAGATGGTGAAGCTAAACGGTTACGTCTCAGCCTATGACCTCCTGACGAAAAACCTCACTCAAGTTACTAGGTTGACGAGAAGCCCTGATGGCTTGTGGAAAAGGGTGAATAGGGAACTGGACTCCGGTAATTATCCACTCTACGGTAACCAACTGATTTGCCAGCTCGCCCGCGCGCAAAAATGCGATCTGTATATGCCCCATGCGGAGGACACATTGAGGAGGATGTGCGAAAAAGAATTACCCGATATATGCATCGAGAAGATTATGGGGTACCTCGACCTCGAGGACTTCAGGAACCTGATGAAGAGTGGCGAATTTTAGCGCTTATATGCAAGAATTATCACTGCAAGACTGGTTAGCTAGATTATAAATTAATATTTTGATATTAAATGTACTTGTTGCTGTAGAACAAGAGCGTACACTGATGTGCCTATCCTTTGTTTCACTCAAATCCACAAAAACTGATACTAATCAAATGATAAGAACAATTAACTTTAATTCATACACCAATTATTTTGTACATTTATTCAATAAATATCTGCACCAGTGAATGACCAATTAAGGATTGTCTGATTATAAATAGATATTTTTAATATTTATATACATTAATTAAAAAAAAAATGCGGTAAATATTGAAATATAAAATTGTAATATAAATTGTAAATAATATTGTATTCCACGATACTTGAATTTTCTAATAAATGTCAATTATGTTTGAAAAAATGTATAAATAAATGTGACATTAATTACAAAACATAGAATATGTAAAAACACCAGTCGATGACCACCTCTCATATTTCTAATTTTAGGCCTAATGTTTTATGTTGAATATGAAATTCTACAAGAACTGCTGAAAATCTAATAAATTTTATTTTTACTAAGTAGGTAGTGTAATTCAAGAGTATTTATAAGAATAAATAAATTTTATATCGCAGAACATTTATATATATTGGAAATCGTGTACTTTTTATGAACCGTCGACTAGCCCTAGATAAAAAAATAAATGCAAATAACTGTTAACAACTGTTATGAACTGTTGTAAAATGTTATAAACGGTTAATTATGTATATGTGAAACTCCTTCAAAAGTAGACAATTCCAGCATTTCTTTGTTCGTCCGGGAATTCGTCAATTACCATCAAAGGCAATCAAATAGATTTAAATAATATATCAATTTCCGATAAAGTCATTGTGAATTTTCAGAATTTATATCAGTACATTTTCAGAACATGATCCGAAAGTATGAATTTCGCGATGAACTTTTTCTTTTATACTTTTGCGTATACATAAAAAAAGAGACCAATACGTATTTTGCCCTTTTGCAAGCAATTCCTATAGAACATCCATATCGTTTGTCGGAATTATGAATTTACAATTCAAAGGGTTACATATTCTATAGTAAAGAAAGATTCGTTTTCTGTGCATAACGTGATTAGCGATTCATAGCGATTTCAATGATTGATTTCAGATATATGCAATTGATTTCATCCTACCCTGCTTAAGTGATTTCCGTAAACCTGTATAGATTCTAAAACCATACCTAATGTCCAAATCCTTTTACCAATCGCGCGTCTTCACATAAGTTATACACCTACTTTGCCTGTATCATAAACCACACACCCCATCATCTCATACTCTCCATCCACGCGGGCAATACATAGCCACGAAACATCATTCACCTCGTCCACACACCCACACATACACTCAACGCTCTCTCTCTCTCTCTCCACCCCAAAATGACTTGCAGAGCCAGCAGGCCAATATTAATAACGCGACAATCGCATTGACTTTCCCTCTGCGCGCACCAGCAGCACCGCGCGCTAACCGGGCAATTTAATGAAAAAATTCCGCCACCCCTCGCGCAATTAGCCACGCTCTTCTCTCGCTCTCCCTACTCCCTCTCGTCAAACGATGACAAGATAGATACCCCGAATAAAAGGAAAAAGGAGGAAAAAAAAAATCAAAATTGCTCATTCCGGCCGACGGACATCAATAACATTTTTCGCCCCCTTCTCGCACGTGCGCTCTACGCTGCTGCTGCTGCTGCTGCTGCCCCGGTATGGCATTCATCACGGTGCAATAAAAGTCAGCGCGCGCGCGCGCGCGCAACCCTCCTGATATGCGTGTGACTTCGGTCTCTCTATATATATGTATGTATATGTGTAGCAGGTACAGCGATAGATGTGTGTAGTATATCGCTGGAATTCAAAACGCGCGCGCCGAGGGTCTTTTTGGGGAGGAGGCGATTGCGGATTCGAGTAGAGGATTTTTTTTGTTCAGAAGGAGAGGAGGTTTCTTGTTTTTTTTTGCGAATTGTCGGTGTAATTGGCGACTCGCCGATTGCGGGATTCTCGTTCGAGTGGAGTTGTAAAGGAAAATTCGCGTTATTATTATACGCTGTCTTGTTGGTTTTGTTGCTGGATATAAGCTGCGGCCGATGGATATAGCGAGTTTTACATATAGAGTATAAGATTTTGTTGTGGATCCGTGGTTGCTGTAACTAAACTACACTTTTACATTTTCAATTATTGGTAATTTCAATCACATCACACAACAAAGTATAAATATATGTATGTATTGAATTCTCTATGACATACAAATAACAAAGTTTCTTGTACCAGATATAACGATAAGCTAGTAAACAAGCTTTAAAATCTTTGGAGCAATCACGACAGCGCAGCTGTTCATCGCTTAGCAATAAATCTGATGTACACATTATATCGTAACAACACTCGAGTTATATCAAGTATAATAATACTTCCAATTACCAAACTTCCCCGACGTGCACAATCTCTCCTGAAGAAACTTCCCTCCCACGACAATGACTCCCGAAAAAAAATTAACACACCGTCCCGAGGTTTCTCAACGTCTCTCTCTCTCTCTCTCGTTCCACCTAATAACGCAGCTCGCCTTAAGTAACTTTTCTAATTACCACTATATCATCCGCGTCTCATAACTCCCTCCTCCTCTCACCACAAAAGAACCATCCCCCCTCTCTATCTCTAGGTATATATATATACTATATATATATGAAGAGGTAGGGTATCCATTAGCCCTCGCTCCATTGCGATATTAGAACGCGCCAATTAACGTGCAGGTAGACAAAGGCGCGCGGAGGGATTATACGCGGAGGGGAAGGAGGATTGATACGCGGAGGGAAATAATTGAATTTTGCAAAGGGGGGAGGGCTATGTATGTATACGCGATGCTTTTGATGTGAGATATAGACGGCCGATGTATCGGAGTTTTTTGTTCATCGCTGAGTGGATGAGGTTTCTGTGTACCTATATATATATATACTTTGGGTAAAAGGGTTTTCGCTCACGGCGGATAATGAAAAGCTCCTGGAAGAGAGGCGGGGTAAGGCGCGGAGGGTATCTCGTTTGTTTAGAAAATTCTGCATCGATTTCTGGTCGAAATAATGAATGTGAAATAATAGTGGCAGCTTTGGGAGGGAAATTGGGAAAATATTTGGATTTATTCGTTGTATAGAATAAGGGTTTGAGTATGGAAAGTTTTAACGAGCTTTTATCATTTTACGAGAAAAAATTCACGTCTAGTGATATACTATAATAAGATACTCTCTAAATGCAAAATAGTGATTTTTTCCCCACTATTTTACATTTAGAGACTAAATCGATAAAAATGAAATAAAAATCTTAATTTTTACTTTTCAATTTTAATTCATTTTTCTTAAAATTCACGTAAACGTTTATTAACATATCTATATACAAATTCTTTATGAATATCTTATTAATTAAAATATATATTTTCACTTATAGAGTCTCTTACGACATTTTCATTACTTATAAGCGCATCATA
>JAPYZO010006080.1:0-16911 GCA_030522905.1 Torymus flavipes | reverse complement strand
AAATTTCCACCAATTTAAATTAACCTCTCGTTTGGAATCGTGTCACTTAAGTATATATACCTATACAAATGTACAAAAAATTCATTTCAAACGCCTCCAACCAAACCGCCAACAAACAATCGACAGCATGATGAACATTCCTCAGCGGACCTCGCGTCTATATAATACCCATCGCGAGCCAATAGTACACCGTTACGAAAGACAAAGTAACGAAGAAGCGGCGGCAACAAGCGCGCGAGTATATAAGTTGGCCAAAACGACAGTAGTAGCACGCGCTCGCGTGCATCGTATTATACACACACACATACATATATATACACCTGGCATCCGTCCATCGAATCTCCTCGATTTTATAACATTGCACTATATGAGCATCCGCGAGAACCAATGCCACTCCTCCCCCTATAAAAAAAAGCATCACTCGACGCGTCGCTGTCATGAATTATTATCATCACCCATAACACCGCACTTTCACGAAAAGAAAAAAAAAACGAAATGTTTATATACACCTTGCGCGTGGTGCGTTATATACGCGGACGATTATAGAAACGCCGTGAAATATATGCGGCACACGATATAGAAAAATATACTCGAGAGAGTTTATCGGCTGATTTACGGGCGTTCCGCTGATTTACGCGCGTTATTGCGCCGCTCGCTCGAGCGGCCGGTGGAATTTTAAATTATAATTTTATTGTGTGTTAATTTTAGGAATCGAGCCCGCTTGACACATTCTCTTTCGCGCTGATCATTTGCATTTTTCGATTGCTCGAACAAAACGCGCCGTTTGAATACAGTTATAGAGAGAGAGAGAGAGAGTATAATTATTTATATACATCGATCGAGACGAAATATATACAAATTGATCACGGAGCCTGCGTGATTGAAAAGCCATTTGGAATTATGTGCGCGCAGGTTAAGGAGAAAAAGACGTAAATTTCGGTAGTTTGGGACACGCGCGCGGTCTTATGCTAATCCGCTTCGCGAGCGAGGTATAGAGTATAATAAATCGGAGAATAATTTGATTAGTAATCTCTCGGCAGGCTTATTATTTTCGCATTTAAAGACGCTCGCTTATACATGTGTCGCGGATATATATATATAATGTAAAGATCTTTTGAATAATGTAATCATGAAATATAGTATACTTAAATTACGATTTGCCGTCTGCACGTGCGCGCGCGCGCGCCTCGTCTTTTATAAATCTGTATAGCCTTTTAATAACAGCTGCGTATATAGAAAATCCTCCCGCAAAAGAGAAAACACCTCGCATATACCTATATATATCTAACTTTAGTTTTTCGTTCGACTTTCTGATCTTATACACACAGCCTCGCACGCTCATGAATGGGCCTATGTTTAGTTAATGGCGCGAGCGCGGGCGCGCTTGGCATATATAGCGGCTGCGGCGGCGGCGGCGAAGAAGAAGAAGAAGAAGCGAACTCTCGAATGAACGTTAAAGAACGAACGCTCGTACATAGAGGCGGCTATAGCTGGCGGCTTTGGCATAGCTGCGGGGCAGACGGCGCGCGAGACGGGAACCGGAAGTCTATTTTCGTAGTCGTCACCGATTTAGAATCCTTTATAGTTCATACACCGGCCGAGAGCTCTGGCTAGCTAGAGCTAGCTCTAGCGAACGTGCGCGAGAGCGGCCTGATATCTACTGCTATATAGTATATAGGTAGTCCACTTTCTTGAGACGATGACGACGTGGAGAGCGTGACGACGACGACGACGACGACGACGATGGCTCACGTGGCGCGATGATGCAATACTGCCGTTTCGCCGGGTATAAACGGCGCGTATATATGATAAAGGTTGAACGTAATCTGGTTTTCCTGATTAGTTTGTTGCGGCTGCGTATAGATAGATAGGAAATTAACGGACGGAATAATGTTTTGAAAGGCGATGCGGCGCGCGACGCGCATTGATCGATTATTAGACAGTTCCGGCGATTTTTATATTTGTACATACCACTTTTAATAACTTCATGCCGGGGATAAATTTGACTCGCTCGCCCAACTCGCCAACGAAATATTAAGTATTGGTTTGAAATATAATTTGAGAACTATATATGCAATAAATATACATTATAATCTAAAAACGGATATTGTATACACGCTGCACTGAAGAAGCTATACAAAAATACCAAAGTGCGTAAGTGCACCATTACGCGTACATATATACACCACCTACGACCGCGGACGCAATCTTAATGTCACTTTGTCACGCGCGCATCACCGGTAAAACGAAAAAACCCTCTCGACTTTACACCCAGCCAAAAAAAAAAAAGAAGAAGAAAAATCCAAACCGTTTATCCGTTTCTCTCCCATCGACCGCGACGAAAAAAATATTCGAATCGACTTTTGCACTTACGCGCCATTATCATTAAGCAGCTTTCTTTCTCTATTCAATAGCTGCATCGTCGCACCACCCACGTATCACCGGCTATATCGCGCTGCATACATGCCTTCTTAGAAGCGCTAATATCCGAGATCCATATTATATACTCGCTCGCCTTCGCGGGGGAAGATATCGTTTGCGCGAGTGAGACCGACCCGTCCTTTTATCGCGAGCTCGCGAGTGCCATCGTGTGTATATGTATATAGTCAGGCATTTGAACTTGAATATATATAACTCGCATCATATGCGCGAGGTGGAAGATGCGACTGCGTGTACAATCGCGTACTGAGTTGAGTCTAAAAGTGTTGTTATGATGGGTTTGAGTGATTTTCGTGATTTGGTTGTGCATATGGTTTTTTCTTATGAATAATTGCCAAGATAAAAACTATAGCTATAGTTCTCGATGGTTATAAAACCGAATTGTTTGAAATGTGATTTCAGAGTTGATAATATTGTGCACGAAGAAAAAAATCTCTATTTCGTAGTAAAAATTGTTACTTCGTTATAGGATAAACACTGCAATTATCCCAATAAAGTTCTCTTATTACAGTTGTCGATCTATAATATATATACGCTAAATAAATTCTATATAAACACGCCTGAAAACACAAAGTTTTCCGTATACACGAAGGTATAATACAATACACGTAAATACAGCCGATGCGAGAGGAGAGCTTAACTTATTGGTCGACATTCACCCTGATAATAAAGAGGAATGTTACGAAAAATAGAGAGAGAGCGCGTAATACGGTAGAGGCGAGATAAAAGTTTCCTCCGCAGGCCGATAAAATAGCGATAAACGAGATAACGAGCTAACAAGACAGGAAGGCCTAAGAAAACTAAATCAGAATGCGCATGTGTGTATATATACCCACACACATATGGAGCTGCGAAGCTAGAAAAGCGAGAGGACGGAAATACCGCGATAAAACGTGTCTGGTTGTTCACGTGTTATATACTGTACAAATAGCTTTATTTTAACGATTGTATAACAGCTCCGTAGTACCTACCATCATACAGTAAATTATACACATAAGATTTTCATAAAAACGTAAATAGAAACTATATCAATTGTCAGCTTGTTCACAACACCCTCCCCCACTTCGATTCCAGTGGCAACATAACACTATACCACAAAAAGCGACACTCTCTCTCTCTCTCTCGTATCATCGGCAGAGTCTCAGAATGCGCCACGCTGGCTCTGCTGCAGAACGTGAACGCCTCGATTGTGTATGTCTGTCCTCTGCCATGCCCCCTGCATCTCTTTCATACACGTATACCGATCAATCTCTCGCCAGCTCGAGTAAATATTTCCCGGGAGAGAAAATTCAAGAGTGAGATAGAGAGAGTTAATCAACGCGATTATTGATGGCAGCGCGCACGCGCGCGCAGAGGAAGAAAATGCCTTTATTATAAGCGCGAAACTTAATTGCTGCGTGCGAGCGCTGCGAATATTTAATAACGCGGGTTATCAACTCTGTCATTGCGGACGTGAAGAAGAACCGCGAGAAAATAAAAGAGGAAGAGAGTTTAGCTATACGGAGGACAGGATGCGCGCGCGCGCGCGGTCTATAGACACCCCCGAGGCCTTTCTTCCTGTCGTTTATCACTAGACCGACCGTGCGAGTTAGCACGTATACATGGAGAGAAAGAGAGAGAGTATAATGATTATTTATCGCTGAGAGTAATTGCGCGCAAGCGCAAATACACGCGCTGTGCACGTATAGCGGAAGAAAAATAGAGTTTGACCTAGTGAAAGAGAGTGAAAGAGACGAGCTGCGGTGACGAGGTTGACTATCAGATTTGGGAGTAGGATTATTAAGAATGCTTATAATAATAATAATTACTATAATACCTACATAGTAAAGTCGGGACATATACTTTCAATGTTAAAATAATTTCTATGTTTTACAATTATTAATCCCAAAGAGATATTTACTATAAAACATGATAATTATTTTGACAAGTCTTTCCCGACGTTATTGCGTGTGCTATAGTAATTTTTATTAGATTATTTTTCTCAGTGTAGGTGAGATCGGGATATGTAGATGGAGATGGTGGGAGAGATGCTTTTTTATTCTTATTTTTGCTACTTTTTTAGAAATCATCAACTGCTTCTAAGGCAAAGAGAACCCATTATATTACTACCAATCCAATACAATTTTCACTTTTCAAAATACATTCATTCCGCACACGCGTGCACGCACTCCAAATCACAAACGTCCAGCGCCGAACCAGAAGAGACACGCGTGCTCGGCAGATTTTTCGGCGGGAGAGAGAGAGGCGAGAATAAAGGACCATCTGCGCCACGGCGGCGGTGGCGATTGTGCGTCTCCTTCCGGCTTACACATCACACACACGCGTGCGCGTGTGCCAGCTTCCGATGAAGCCACTATATAACCCACCCTGCGCGCGCGAGCGGCTTCCTTCCGGCTGTCGAGAGCGCCGGAAGAGGAAAGCTGCAGAGGGCCGTCTGTGTGTGTGTATATGTGTGATGACGCGGCGATGACACACTCGAAGAGTGAAGGTTACTCTTCCGTTTTCGGATATATAGGGGAGTGAAAAATATGAGACGATGGTGGTAGAACGTTGTTTGAGAATTTCGTTTGGATGTATGTTGATTGAGTTTTGGTTTGTTTGACCGTTTGGATGTTGTAAGCGAGTTCTCTGGTTTGG
The DNA here is from genome assembly GCA_030522905.1 of Torymus flavipes. Classification (NCBI taxonomy): domain Eukaryota; kingdom Metazoa; phylum Arthropoda; class Insecta; order Hymenoptera; family Torymidae; genus Torymus; species Torymus flavipes. Next base: position 11,835 of record JAPYZO010006080.1, on the reverse strand, counting down.
ATGAACATGATTATTCGAGAATAATTGGAGAAAAATTTCGTAGTAAAAATTACTATATTCGATTGTAAATGAAGGACGGACTTATTCGCATGAAAATTATTATGAATTGTGGTTAAAACTGCTGTAAAAATAGTTAACGTTACCAAAATACAACACTTTTGTTACCAGCCATTTTCTAACTAAAAAACTGACCAATAAGATAATGTAAATTTGTGAAAAAACTTATTCTATTATTCTGTCTGTTAATGGTGAATATGGTAGGAAAAAATGTTTCATCGATGGATAGAAATGGCAAAAAAAAATATCTAGCTTTGATAATTATTGATGAAACTAGCTATTTATTAGGCACATAATGGAATCGATTTCTACCGAGGGGAGTTGATAAATAATATCTTTTAAGAGAAACGTAAAACGTCATGATTATTTGTGAATAGTAAATTCAAAGTTAAACTGAATATTTAATGCTTGAAAAATAAAATTAACGTTCGATTCTTCGTATTCAACTTGTGATTATGAATTATTTATTAAATTATCATGCATGAAGTATTTTCGGTAAAACATTTACGTTCATCAGGTCTACATCATGTGCCACGTTATATTTGAATACAAAGTAATATTGTACCTGTAAAATTATACACACCTTTATCCAGAAACCATCATCTCCCACCTTCCATTCTCACAATATTATAAATTATTACTCCTTAAAACACACCCTACACCACATTCCAAATATTTTTATCTCAAAAAAAAAACAAAAAAAAAATAAGAAACAAAAACAGAAGATAACGACCCGCAATCAACCGGCGTAATGAATCAAGAAAGCCTTTCAAACACACAGGGAGGAAAATAAAAAGAAGGTAAATAGTTGCGCGAGCGAGAGAGGGAGAGAGAGAGAGAGAGAGGATGAAAAGCTGCTGCTCCTGCTGCAGCGTCGACATCCGGCGGAAACGGGCTACGAGCGCGCGGAAAGCCGTTTGTTGCTGCTTCCTCGCGGCACACACCAAGCCATCTCTCTCCTTCTCTCTTTCGCTCGGCTGTTTGCGTACGTACGTCTAAACTCGGCGCGGATGTGCGCATGTAGTGGATGTGAAATTCGTCCGGACACTCTCGTCAATGGTATAAGGTGTGGGTAAGACAGGAAAGAAATGTGGTTTGTTATTATTTTCAGTCATTTGTGACCGAATAAGGAATTTGGGATCAAAATATATAAACTTTTGGGCTTTGTTTTAATATTTAACAACTTCTCCAACTCTCTTTATTATATGGAAATAAATTTATTGGAAACAGAAGAGATAGGCTTTTAAGTTCGAATATAGCTCGCCATTGGTCAATGAATCTTTATAAACGACAGGTTTAGACATAAAATCTTTCAAGAAACTTATATTTTTTTGAGCCTTTCGATAAACGAGAAAGATCTTACTCTAAAAGTAAAACCACATCACGACTAATCTTTCTAAATCAAATTCCCCACCATTTCTTAGAAACCTTTGAAACGAAAAAAATATCCTTAGTCCCCGGATTCCACCCGTAAATAAAATGAATAGTTGGACTAACTCTTTTATCGGTTTATCTTACTGATGCTGAATGAATTTGTTGTTGACCGTAACGAATCATTTTGTTCCGTTCGACTGCCACCTCTTGACATCCAACCTATACGATACTTGTTTAGCTACGACCTCAGCAACAACGAACTACCCGTATTACTTCACACATAGTTCGCACTACCGTTTGTCTGAACTGCACATCCCTCTCTCCTCTGCTCGTCAACAACAATCGTACGCTTAGAAGATAACAAAAAAGAAAAGGAAACGAGACTACGACGACGTCGTCGGACGAAGGAAGAAAGAGAGGAAGAAAAAAATCTTTCCACAGTTACGGAGGTGCGCGCGCGCGCAAAGAAGAAAAAGATTACAGGATATCCGCCCCGCGAGCGGCTTATGCCACGCGCGAACGCTATCTCGCGTATAATAGTCTGTATAGAACGCGCCGCGGTGTATTGCGTAAGCGTACGCGCGCGTCTAAGTCGTTGCGCTGTGACTATATCTCTTTTTTTTTCTCGCGATCGAGGGAGATGCGCTGAAGGTTCATGGGGAGTCAAGTGTACATTCTGATTGACCGATTTGTATATGTAGGGGAGAGTTGCACACTCATGGCCAGTGTCTAAACCTGGCCACCACGCGTTTCTCGCATCTGACATACACTTATGTGACGCCGTTGAACAACTATCTTACACGGATAAATGTTATAAATGTCATTTTATTTAATATATTTCGTGCCCGATGTTTAAATGCGGAATTTACAGAGTTAGGTACATGAGATTTTTTTTTATATTGTAATAACATTCACAATGTTAAAAGTTATTTTTGCCTTCTCGTCTCTTTTCTACTTCTTCTAACATTTAGAAATAAATTAACGTGTTTCCCGATTGATAAAACCACTTTGGCTGTGTATGATTCAAAATGAAATAATGACTTTGCTGCTCAATTTTGACCACTACATTGATGCCCTGTACTGGTCGTGTATAACACATGAACATATTTTGAGAGTTGATAACAACTACAAGAAATTTGATTAATTTCTAAATTATATGTTACCGTAAATTAATTTTTAACTTAAATTGCTATATGTATATCGATGATATACTCTAACCCTGGTGGGAAATAACGTCATTTTAAAACAATACTAAAAAAACCGTTGTAATAATTAATATGGATCTTGAAAAACCATCTTTTTTATTTTTTCAAGTATCTTCTTATCATTATAATAATTGAAAAAAAAAACTAATCCACGTCTTTATAGGGAACCTTCTAAGCATCATTTCCTCTTTTGTTATTTTAATTTTATCCCACATGCTATGGGTGCCAGCACTGGGCAACTCTCCCATATGTATAACGTCGGAACAAGATTGGAAAAAGTTTTTTAGTGTTTTATTTTTTTTTTAAAGATAGTTAAATGAAAACAGTTTTTTTTTCATTTCTTTCAATTTGAGCTGTATTTTATATTTCTGGGAATACGATGACTCCTTAACAGAACCATTTTCATCTAAAAATAAGATTAGTTCTTTTTATAGAGACTCGTACTTAAAAAATATGTTATAATAATAATAATAATAATGAAATTTAAGATTTTTACGACGCTTAATTGTACATATAAGACTCAAGCCGAATATCGCCAATAAATAATATATTTATTCTTATATATGTAAATTTTATCATAACAAATTGCACACGCAATCAGAATCATTTTTTACAACTACAAAAAAAAAACACATCCTAATCTCCTCCCTAATCCCTCAACCTAAGAAAACCATCTCAAACGAGAAAAAAAGAATCCTCCTCTCTCACTCCCTTTTACACTCAGCCGAACTTCTGGCTAATGCGAAATTTTTAAAATAAGCACGAACGCGCCGGGGCTCTATTTAAGAGGTAAACAGAACGAAGAAAGCTCGCTCGCTCGTGCGGAAGTTTATGCGTGTCGGCGGCGGGGCCGGAAGTGACGCGCCGCAAATTCGCCCGGTGCTTGCGAGGTCACGTATATGCGCGCGCGTGTGCGCCCCCGAGCCGTTTTTTTTTCTTTCTTTCTTCGTTCTTCTCGTTCGTGCCTCTCACGCGTCGCGGGCTTCAGACGATGCTGCTGCCGCCGCCGCCGCCTCTGGGTATATAATTGCGAACGCGCGTGTGTGCGTCGAGACGATGAGATGTAATTTATATAGATATATTACATTTTTATATACAAGAAAATTTCGGCGGGGGTTTCGTGCGTTAAAATTGTGTTATAATATGGAGGGTAGACGGAGGACGATGCTGAAATTGACGTGTACATTATACGCCGGGGGGTTGCGTTTGGAAATAAACGTTGCGTCACGACGACTGGGTAATTAATTTCGAATAATGGCCTGTGTGCTTTGCGGATAATAGGCTGTTATACAATTATTGAGGTATATACGTTTAATTTACGGAGGGTATTACAATAAAAGACGCGATTAATGTAGGGTTTAATAAATTGTATCATTTCAATTACATCACTTTGTACAATTATTTTACTTAAAGGCCAATTCCCTTAACAGTTCTTTAAAGAAATTAACTTTTCTATCAATCCTCTATCCACCTTTGCTAACTACATACCTAAATACTCCCACGAATAATTAATAAAAAAAGCTCTTAATATCACGACTTATTCCTCACCATCAAACTCGAATCCCATTCAATTTCCATTCGCCTCGACAATTTAGCTCTCCTCTACGCGACGACTTTCATTCTCGCTCTCTCTCTCTCTCTTATAAGCCCACGAACCTCTCCTGCCGCCCTCGCGCACCCACTCGACATTCATTCACCTCGCCGCGCTCTCGCGCTTTACATAATTCCCTCTGGGTGAGATCGGTTTTCGCACGTGGGCTAAGCACGATATGGCTACGCGGAATTCTCTCTCCCGTGCGCGCGCGCCCACTGCGGGTTGCTAGGTGGAAAAGCAGAGAGGAAGGCGCGGGGAGCGTGAAGAGAGATGAGAGTGCTAGTGTGTGTGTGGGGAAGAAGTTGTATAGAAGCGGATGGATGCGGGCGGCTTTTTAGCCGACTGCGGTGGGAGAGGTATGAATGGGGACTTTAAGTGTGAATGAAGTAGTTCTTTCTTGTTTTAATTGGAAGTTGGGTATAGAGCTCGCTCGCGCGTTATTTAAATTTAGCACGAGAAAGAAGAATATATATATATTATGGTAGCCGATAACTCTTTTGGAATTACTTTCGTGAAAAGGATGAAATTTACTATTCAGAAAGAGCGCGGGAGAAGGAACTGCAGCTAAAACACTCTCTTATCAAGGCAGAGAACATTTGTCGCGAACAATGCGAACATCCGCGAAAAAGACAACGCGCGCGCGCGTGTATAACATGTACGAGTGGAGGAAATTTAAGAGACTGGGAAAAACGAGCGTTTTATATACGAAGAAAGAGGAGAGACGACGATTTTGCCTTTTGTGTTTGTTAAATTATTGTCGCTTGTAAACGTCCAACTAACAATAATGCCATCTTGCAGAACGAGCTCTCTCTGATCTACTGCATCCGCCGTGCGAACAGTTCCGACATAATGCGCGCGAGAAGAGTCACTGATAGTACAATGAAAAGCGGGTTTCTTTGCAGATAAGAACGAAGGTGAATTGTTTCAGTTGAATGGGGATTGTCGATATATTGTTTACGTGCGAAACGAGGTCGCGGTAGTTTACGTGTAGTATGGAAAGACTCGCGTATAAAAGAACTGCTCAATGATGAGACCCTGTTGAATGACTAAGTTTGTATTCTTGATATATATAGTGCATACCTATGTGTGGGTAAAGAAATTTATCTACAAGATATACATAGAAATAATATTAGAACTATATTTATTAAGTATAATAAATATAAGTGACCAATCAACATTTACCAGAAAACTCAAAATTATTAATTACCACACTATTACCCTGATCCATATACTCGAAAGCTCAATGCGCCCACATGCCCAAGTCCCAAACTCGACAACAACAACAAGAAACCTCGACAACAGTCGAAGAAAGAAAACCCCAAGGGGGGGAAAAAAATTAGCCGCGAGCTCCGACGCAATTGGTCCGCGCTGATTAAGGAACTTCCTGTTCCCCGGTGCATCGATCAATGACATCTCTCTCTTGCTCTCCTTCTCCCGCGATTCCCGACATGAATGGGTTTTCAAGGGTTCCGGTCTCATTAAGCGACGCTGCCGCTGCTGCTGCCTCCGCACCGCCGAGTCAATGGGGTTCGAGTGAGTAGAGAAAGAGAAACAGAGAAGCGAAGGACGGAAGAGGAGAGAAAGAGAGAGAGAAGCGAGCGGACGACGCACCCGATAACGAATATCGATTTCCTCTTCCGCGCCGTACAGTCGCTCACCCACACGCGCGATACACTTTTTGCGGACGGATATTATATATGTGTACGGGGACTGGGAGCGATATGAGGGACGGCGAGGAGGATGGCGAATTGTTTTTCGAAGTGGAGATATCGGGTATATAATGGTGCTTTTGAGAATGTCTTTTATCTTGCTTAGTATGGTTATCAAAACTGTAATTGGTACTCGCTCCGTGAGAGGCGATACGATATGAACTGAAAATCGCTGATAGGGAAATGGTTAAAAAATTCGCGCCTCTGTTATGGTGTGTTCTGCAATCGGTCGATGGCAAATCATTTGTTTATTAATGCATCAGTGGTATTCGGTATTAACATTGAGTTGAATTAAATTGTATCCACTATATTGTAAAGAAACTAATACTGCACATATAGCAATCAATCGTCGTTACAATATAGTACATTATGATACTGGTGTGGAAGCTGATTCTTTACCGCATTTTTTCGCGCGAGCTAAGCGAGTGAAAAAAGTCAAATGCGGTACAAATCACCTTACGCACGAGTTCATACGGTATTTTATACCACGAGAACGTAAGAATCATGTCAAAGTGGCGATTATTAGGTTAAAGTGCTATAAATGAATATTTCTCAATCCAGTGTAATATACAAGCAACAGTTACAGTTTACTCCATTACAACAACTTCAACATATTAACAAATTCGGCCGCATAAAACTACCCACTTTTCCTCGCTATTTTTCACGCACGCAGCCGCGCAAAGTTAACCACCGCGTAATCGCATTAACCAAGACGATCGCTCGCTTGCAATATTCCGAAGAAAGGAAATCAAGCCGCTTAATTAAGTTCAAGGATCCAATATTGCACTTGTATACTGCTATACGTTTTTCGAGGCAAGGCAAATGCGCGCGTGTCTGTTCTTTTACTCCGCGCGAGGAAAATATAGGTTTATACGCGGGAAAACAGAGGGAGAGCGTATAAGTACAGTAGTAGCGCGCTTGGTAACAAGCTCGCGGCTATTTTTAGCCCGCCAAGAGAGAGAGAGAGAGATAGAGCACACGCACGGCTTTCATAAATTTACCGCTCGTTTCGTTCTCCCCGTTGTTTACTTACTTTTTCGCCCCGCGCCCCGCTCGCCCGCGCTGTTTTACAATTTTCCAACGTAAACTCGAGACGAGGAGGCGCGCGGAGGTTTATAGGTATATATGCACGCCGTCTGTTTTACGCGCACCCGGAAGTGGGAGCGAGTCGCGCGACCTTTGGATTTCCGAATTACGGAAGGAAGGGGGTTTTAGTAGTCGATCTATTTTTTGTTTTTTCATTCCGCGGGTTTGGAGTAAGAATGGCAGTGTTTTTGATGGAGACGAAGCGGTGCAGGTTGTTATTGAAAATTTCGTTTGTCTTTTTACAGGTCTATTTATAATCTTAATAAGGCGAATTGAGGCCAATTTCTTTCGGCTCGAAAGAGCGCTCGAGTAAGTTATTAAGATATGGTTAAGATATCGATGAATTTATAAAATACATGAAAAACTTTGAAGCTGGATTTCATTGACGTCGAATATAATATCATATACCATATCACTTTGATATATAATATATTCCCTCAAAGCTAACACAATGCTATGATTACATTCGGTCATCCCAATATTTCCAATCAAACCCAACAACATCGACTCAGAAGTTTACCAAACTCCATCGGCAATTAAACCATACTCACTCGCGAGCTTTTATAATATTATCGAAAAACCACACCCGCTTTGTGATCACACACGTGCATTCTTTCGCCTGAGAGACACACACAGCGCAAGATGGAAAAACGTCCGGTCCACCTACGACTCTCTCTCTCTCTCTCCCTCTCTCTCTCTCTCTCTCTCTCTCTCTCGCCCCCGTGTGCGAACAGGTTCACCTACACGCCCCGCGTGTTGAGAGTGCGCGCGTTTTCTCGCCTCCTTCTCTCATGGACTCTTGAGAAACCTCTTTGCCCGATGCGCGCAGGATGATTTGTTTTTTTGGAGTTCTTATTATGTGTTGAACCTTTCGACGAATAAAAATCAAAGAAAAAGAAAGGACAAATGAGGTACTCACGTCTTTGCTGGGCACGCAGATCGGTGTGCCTTCCTTGACGATGCCGGCTTCGACCATGACGCCCATGACGATCGGGTCTCTCGATTTGAAGACGTACTGAAAGCATATACATGCAAGGTTAATATATATGATATTCTCAGACGTTGTATAAAGATGTTTAGTATATATAATTTATGATAATGTCGATGTACAAGAACAATAAGACCTTTTCAGTCGCTACTTATGAGCGAGGTAAGATTGTAATGGAAAATGGTTATTTTAATATCAATCGCGAGCGATATACTTTCAACCGTGCACGATTATGTAAATGTTTTTATTTTTAAAACGCTTAAAAGCTTTACGCACATGCGCCTGTATGTGTATATAATAAAAGCTAAGAATTTAGCGTGGTAGTAACCAGTTTGATTGCGGAAGAAAATACGTGTAGGCACATACAGCACACTTATATATTACGAATTAATTCGCGCGCATGCGAAATATTCAGCGCGGCCCTGCTGAGCGCGGATAAAAAAACAACAAATCGCGTGTGTGCCAGAGCACAATTTCTTATTCGTACACGAGTATACACAATATATGCGATAATATTGTGTGAGCCTTTATCGGCTACTTTTATGAAAGCAAATACGTCTATTAACGGATTTTTTAATAGATTATATAGCTGTGGATTGAATATTAAGTTTCGTGCAATCAAACATCCACTATGTTATAAGTAGCGTATATCCACGCCGGGAAACGCTATTTTGCGATATGGATTTGTGTGTGCATTTTGAAAAGAGCAAAATTGCATTTCGTGTTCGGAATACGAATGCACCGGAATACGTTCTCTTGACAAATTCTGCGTGTACGTGTTATACGATTTGATTTGAATGCGCGGGCAAATTAAATCGCATGCCGTTGCATGAAATGAGCTTGTCGCGACACGATACGCATGGAATTGCAAGATTTATCAGAGAGGCTTTGAATTCGTGGCGGGAACTGCGCAGAAATTACGAATTCTCCTCAATCGTGGCGCGATTTTTTTATATCAGGCAATGATATATTTGCTACTTTGAATCGCTTACGCTGAATAGAGAGTAACATGTTAAAAATCCAAATTTTTATTGCCTAAAATAATAATTCGTTCGGAGCTTTACGTTACGAATATTCACAAATTACCAAAAAAAATATCCTTAACTATGCTGAGGAATCTCTAATTTTCTGTTTCATCTGACTCGTTTAATCATCGCTATACCAAAAATCTTCTTCAATCCACTTCCCAACCGCCCTCTTCCAACCAAAAAACGAAAAAATCTACCAGACAGAAGCCAGCTCTCTTCCAGCCCGCGCACCTTCATCATAACTCAACCTGTCTCCCCTCCTCCCTCCAGTCGACCGCGATATCGATGTAAATCGAGCGAAGAAAGGGCTCGCGCCGCGGGCGCCCGGGACGAAATCTATAGTTTCCGGCGAGCGATTTTTTTCCTTCTCTCTCTCTCTCTCTCCTTCTGCGCCATGTTCTTATTGCCAATCCGGCCTGTGTGCCCCGCAGGCTCTGCCGACTTCCTGGCAGCCGGCGACTTCTCGCTCTCTTTCTCCGTTTGTACGCGCATCCGGCGATAAATGCTCTCGCGTTATCGCGAGCGTGTGAGTGTGTGCATGCTGGTCGATTCGTAAATGGGTGAGTCAAAAGCGACGGTTTGGAGTTTAGATGATGGTGAGTTTTGATTTTGGGTTCGCTATATATAGAGATTAAGATGGAGTCGTGGACGGTCGTAAAGTATACGTTGCATGTGGTGTGCCCTTTTTCTAGGTGATTTGAATTTTAAATTTTTATTAGAAACCATTTTTTTTTTAATATCTTCATTGAAGAATTGAAAATTGATAATAAGGCTGGATAATAATAAATCGAATGAAAATTATACTTACGATGTAATTATTTCAACGATTTAAACGATTTACATTCTTGCAATAAGCCTCCACGTATTATCATTATAATTTAACAATTATGTTCATTTTAATTGTCAGGATATGTTAAAAAGGTATTAAATCGATAAATAATTCAACATTACGAAAGTTTCATGAAAATTTAGCCTGCTCCACCTCTGAAAACACACGTAACCGATCAATAACTAACAATCAATAATCCCCACTTTATTTTTTATAACCCAGCATACGCATCGACAAATAAATTTTCGCTCTTATTCAACCACGCGCACGCGCAGCGGACCTAAGTACTCCCCCGCCTACGCGGCTGCTGCTGCCGCGCGACATTTCTCCCTGGGCTGTGATAAATTTTCCTCACGCCTGTACGACGACGAAGTAAGTCGCTCATGTAATATATAATATACGCACGGAATGTAACGCGAACGACAACAAGTGGGTGTGCGCGCAGCGCGAGACAGCCGTTATACGCACGCGCGGGAGGAATCGAGTTTATAACTTCACTATAAGCGGAGAAACCGGGTTGTCGCCGAGTAATGGCGGGTAATGAGGAACTACGCGCGCCCCCGGAGATCGAGAAGTGAAGATATATATGTGTTTGCGTGTGTTATGATGATAAGGTTCGAGGTATCAATATTCGGTGAAGTTATTTTTACAGTTGTAATTTATTTTCGCGATGTGCATATAAAAGTTATGAAAAGATCGGACGAAAGAAAATTATACGATTTCCGTTAAAAAAAAACATTGTTATTTTATAGACAGTTTTTGTAAGTTTTCTTTAATGACAAAAATGCCTTAAATATTTTATGTCCACAAGGATAGAATTTTTCAGGGGACTCAGGGGCAATCAGGGGACAACCCAAGTCTCTGGGAATTTTTACTGTTGCCACGGTAATTTTTACTATGCTTTCCTTCAAATTTTCTCTGTATTTAGAGGAAAACTGGTAAGGAAGGATAGTCAAAATTATCGTGACATTGGTAAAAATTCTCAGAAAGTTCGGTTGTTCTCTGATTGCCGTCAATTTCACGATGATTGTTCTTGAAAAATTCTATCCGTGCAGGCATTAGATGTTTGTGCTCTTTACTATGTTCATACAAAATTCCTTCAATACTGACATAGAAAACACCCTACGATCAATCCCTTCATTTATTTACAATCATACAAACATTATAACACAAAGTTCGCTGACGTGGATATAAAATACTCCACATCGATATTGCCAACTAAACCTTCGAGAGGAAAAAGAAATTCAAATACGCACCTGCGGCAAAACTTTAAGCTTGCAAGGGAAGACGGCTATGTTTTTGTGCTCATCGCGCTTGCGCTGTCGCAGCTGCTCCTTGTACTCGATGAAGCGATCGAAGAGATGGTAGATGATGTCCGCTTGGAAAATCTTGACGCCGAGGGAGTCGGCGAGCTCCTGAGCGTCACGCTCGATCTTCACATCGAACGCCAGAATCGTCGCATACCTGAGAAAGATTTTCAGTGACATTAGAAACGGTTGAGGCTGGTAAATATCGGATACAACTCGTGGAAGAGGAGTGAAGTTTAGGGAGTGTCTGCAGTATACGTCAAATTTTCATTTTTCATTTACTTAATCAGGGGAAAATAAGAGATGATAAAATTGTAATAATTTATTTTATTTTATTCAAGTTCGTTCGATTTTTACTGGAACTAGCTAATTCCATGCTCGCTACGATCGCTTTATGTTCTTTTTTTTTAATATATGTTGAGAATAATGTATTTGTTATGAGCCAGAAATCATTTTCTTTTAATGTTAATGCATTTTTAATAATTGAGATAATACTGTAGTAACTACATTTACCCTTAATTAATATTAAATTTTGAGGTTAGAAACTATAAGCTGATTCGAATTTTGCTTCCTCCTAGAGGAAGCTTTGTGATAGTAAAAAAAAAAGTTTGTGAGATAATGTGTTAGGAATGTTGTTTAGAAAATTTGGAATCGAAAT